>PISX010004240.1:49629-124660 GCA_004024625.1 Mellivora capensis
GGATCATGACCTGAGCTGAAGGCAGTCGTCCAACCAACTGAGCCACCCAGGCGTCCCTATACCAGGCTTTTTAAAGGAACTTGATAGAGACACTGTGAGTCTGATTAGCCATTTACAGAAAAAAAGACAATGGAGAGAGCTCTTATTTAGTCAGAATTTCTTTGTCTATTCTCCTTAACCTGTGTGCCTGTGGTTGTACTGGACAAGATAACCTTGTATCCTTTTCCCCATTTGGGGAGAGAGCCTAGGACCATTTCTTTAACTAAAATTGAAGCAACTAAAAATGGAAATAGGACATAGCAGATATGATGGTTTATTCAGTATCAGTGTTTTCTTCAGGGTTCTGATGAAAGGTACTGCTAAAGGACACACTTGTTTAGAAATTAGAGGTCCCCATTGTTGCTTCATGCATGGTAATTGTCTTAACACCTACAATCCGGTTTCAGGAATGAAAAGTATATTCACTGCCATATTCTTTACCTTGAACGCACCCTTGTTAATTCTATAAGGTTGAAATGGATCCAATCAACTTTCAATAATAATAACAGATAATATTTATTGAATGATTTACACACTCTTCTAAGATCTTTGTTTGCTGGAGTAATATGAAGAATTCAACTATGCAAAAAAAAAAAAATCTCTGTGGACCATAGAGAAAGAAATACACAGAGCAGCAAGATACGAGGTTTATTTTGTAGCGGAGTGCTACAAAGTTTCCATATTGCCTGTAGGATATCAAGCAACACAAATCTATTTTGTAAATATTACCAACGGGCAACTTAATGTTTTATATTATGGGTTGCCTTTTGCTCTTTGTAATGTGAAATCCTCTTGAGCAGTAATGGGTTAGCAAATTTTGTCAGCATTATGGCAAGGTAGTATGAATGTGTGCTGGAAGAACCTTGCAGTCCATTTTTCCCCCCACTAAAGACTTATTTATTTATTTTAGAGATAGCACAGGTGCATGGGCACAAGTTAGGGGAGGGGCAGATGGAGAGAATCTTCAAGCAGACTCCCCACCAAGTGCATAGCCTGACATGGGGCTCAGTCCCACAACTGGTAAGATTATGACCTGAGCTGAAACCAAGAACCGGACGTTCAACTAACTGAGCCACCCTGGTGACCCAGAACCCTGCAGTCTTAAAATAGTTGGCCCAGGTATCATTTACTGTCCCTTTTGAAAATTTTACGGAAGAAGTCACCAAAACTGCATGCTTTTGCCTTTTTAAATATTTTGTCCTAAAATAGTTTGCATTACTATGATCATTGATAGAATATAACTTTTTACTTTATTATTATCATAAAATGGTGAGAGCTTTATTGCACATTATTTGGAGTATTCCAGAAAGTTGAGGGCAGAAAGGAAGAATTTTCTTCAAGGTGTACATTTTTTTTAAAGCAAGGCAAATATGAGGGTGACTATGAATTAGCAAACCCCAGGAGATTCAGAATCCCATGTCTGGAGCGACCATTCAACGTGAAAGTCAGATAGCCAAGGAGCTAACTCCCATTCTACATGGGATCTCAAATAAACCCTCAAACAAATACGGAAATTCTTTTCCAGGTCTACAAAGTCAGTCAGTAATTCGATACACAAACTTAAGCATCACTCTGGACCATGAGTTTCTAGGATGTAGCAGATGCTCATAGTGTCCCACCCAAATCCCTATAGTATGGGACATTTCAGTACATATCAGCAAGTTTCCAGCTGCCAGTGCCTGTGATTTGGAGAGCTCTGACCCCTGGAGCCCACTCTGCCTGCATGCAAAAAATGATGGAAGTATAAGGTGCCCCAAATCAGCTACCTACCCTACAAGCAGGAATTTACCATGACTTCTGGAAAACTGATGAATAAATGTTTCATTTCCCTAATGTCTTTGGGTGGGATAACTTGGAGGTGTTGTCTTACACAGTCCCCCAGAATTCTCTTGCTAGATTAAACTTCATTTATCCACTGTGACAATTAGCTTTAAAAAAACAAAAACAAAAAAAAAAAACCTTTATTTTTTTTTAAACTTTCCTTCCATTGAAATCCCACTTTCTCACCTTGCTGCTGGTTAGCATCTGTACTCACCTTGCACTCAACTACCTGCACTCAAATCCTTGTCTCATGGTCTGCTTCTGGGGGATGTCAAACTAAAATAGAATGTAATGATTAAAGCAAATTCTGTCACTAAGAGATATACAACGAATACTCAGAGAACTGGTGATGGTAACCATTAGCGTCTGCTTCTCTGATCTCCTTTCAGGAGAGAAGCTGCTGAAAACAGTATAGGTGACAGACAGCCTCCAGGTGCCATCGCTTTGGGATCTTGTGGAGCACTGATGCCAATGCCACAATCTCCCTGGGGAGCTCCCTTGCAGTGGCTGAGGACAGCAGGTCTACCAGTCAGGGTTTCACCAGAGAAACATAATCTGCAGGAACTGGTTTACACAATTGTGCGGACTGCCTGGGCAAGTTCAGAATAATAGCACAATCCCTCAGGAAGGGCAGGGTGGAACTCTTGGGCACCAGCTGAAGCCAGAGTTCCCAGGCAGAACTTCCTCTTCCTCCGGGAAAGCTCAGTCCCACTTTTAAGGCCGTTCACTTGAGGCCCGCCCTCAGAGATGATGAAGGCCAATCTCCCCCACGGAAATTCAAGTGATTGCACGTGGTGATAACATCTATAAAACACCTTCACAGCAACACTTAGATTAGTGTTTGAATAACTGGGTACTGTGACCTCGCCAATTTGACACACAAAACTGACATTCATGGCCAGGGGATTAGAGGAAAGCTACTTCCATCCAGAGCAGGATTCCTCCAGTGTGGAGTCAGTATTGCACAGTAAAACAGTAAGTTAGGACAGTGACTCTGGTAAGGAGAACACTCAAATGAGGACATCATTGTTCTGAAAAAAATTATTTTTCCTTTTATAATGCATTACTAAAGTTCTAATACTGTCAAAAGTGTTCTTATTAGATACCTTTTCCCCTTTCACTGCTAATCTGTATTATATTTTCCCATATTAATAGGTTTAGAATTGATCATTTAATATAGTTTATATACAGTTGACAAAGTTTTGTGATAAATTTCACAAATCCAAGTCCATGTTTTATAATAATTATATAAAATGTAATGCCTGCCTTTTTCCCTATGCCTCTGGCAAGTACAAGTGTAAAGTTGATGGCACTATAGTAACTACACCACTGAAATTTAAAGGAATCATTTCCAACATTTGTAAGTGCAACACTATTAATTAGCAATATGACTAAATGTGAATGTCTGAAAATGAACTTCTCTTAAGCATTTACACACTAAATACTGTGCAATCACATGTTAACATTTATAAGCCATTATTTATTCACTTTATTAGAAATTTAGGCTCAGAAACTGTTTCCTTTATTGTATTCTTCACAATGAAAACTAAATCTCGCCCATCAATTTAACTTTAAGAGAATGCTTCACTCAGCAAACAAGGCACCAACTGAAACAGTTTGTCATAGCTCATTATTGCTGAAATTTATTCAGTGCTTTTTATTTTTTGAAACTGTGGTTTTATATTCAGTAAGCCAAAGTTGATTCATTATTAGGAATATAATTTATATTCATAAATATATATATATTTAAAATATAAATATATAATTTCGTTTTGACCCTGCAATAAACTACTCATGTATTATAATCTTCCCAGACAATCATCCTGGTTATAGGAATGCATTATGGCTCTAACAAGATCAAGGTAGCCTGGTTAGCCATCCTCAAAAAGCAAGTTCTAGCCATATGTGGGCTAAGAGTACATATCTACCCAAAGAACCATGACTGAAAAATTTCACAAAGTCTTCTAAGTCTCAGAGTATTTCACTCATCAGTTTTCCTGTTGTAGCCGTGGCTTTACCTACACAGAAATTCCCATCATTACAAGGATATTCATTATTTAGGTAACAAAAGCAAGGACATATTCTCCAGAGGTGTGTTACCTGATTGCAGTAGGCACTAGCCACATATGACTGGTTAAGTTTTGATTCATTAAACTTATTAAAAATTCAATTCTTCTGGGGCATGGTCTTTTGGGCATCCAACTCCTGGTTTCCACTCAGGTCATGATCTTAAGGTCATGAGATCGAGCCCCACATGGAGTGCTACACTGAGCGTGGAGTCTGCTTGAGGTTCTCTCTCCCTCTCCCTGCCCCTCCTACTTGTGTGTACTCTCTCTATAAAATAAATAAGTAGGGGCGCCTGCGTGGCTCAGTGGGTTAAAGCCTCTGCCTTCAGTTCAGGTCATGATCTCAGGGTCCTGGGATCGAGCCCTACATCGGGCTCTCTGCTCAGCAGGGAACCTGCTTCCCCCTCTCTCTCTGCCTGCCTCTCTGCCTACTTGTGATCTCTGTCTGTCAAATAAATAAATAAAATCTTTAAAAAAAATAAAATAAATAAGTAAAACTTGAAAAAAAAATTCAGTTCTTCAGTTGTAGTATCCCCATTTCAAGTGTTCAAAAGCCACACATGGTTGGTGACTCCCACACTGAACAATGTGCATTATTTTGTCACAATGAAAAGTTCTCTTGGACAGTACTGCTTTCAAAAGTCTATAAAGTATCTGGTTAAGAATTGGACCTTGATTAAGATTCAAGTTACATTTTATTAGAGTCTTGGGTGCATCTCCATTATGGATTCATAGATGTTACTCTTTGTCAAGGGTCACAACAATCCTAATGGATACATATTCTTCTCATTTTAGAGATGAGAAAACCAAGGCTGTGTATAACACAAGAGTAAATGCCAAGTTCACTCATGCTGTCTTCACCACAGCATGGTGCCTAGGGAATGAAACATATTCAAGGACAATCTCCAAGAACCAGTATGAGAGATAACAATATGTATGAGTATGAGAGTATGAGAGCTCCAGAGATTCCTCAATTTGGAAAGAGTTTTTCCTGATGTACAGGCACACTAAATAAGAATGTGTATGCCTGGGAAGAATGACACAAGGGATGGACTAAGAGAAAATCTGGAACAGAAAGCCCTATCCAGAAGGAGCACTTGGGTTTGTTTTTTCTTTTACATATTCAGTACATACTAGTGTTATATCCTAAGGCAAAATTTAAAATATAAAAAACCTCTATGCATTAAGATAGACTTCCTAGTGTTAGTTATTGAATAGGAAAAATAAAAACTACTTAAATATCTAAGGATAGAAATATAGATAAAGAAACTCAACAGAATACTACCTAGCCACTGGAAACAACTCGTAGGAAGCCAATAACAACACAATGAGGTGCTTTGATGTACTCTTTGGTTCAGAAGGTATTGCTAATTCAAAAAACATATGTACAACCTATGGAATGGGAGAAGATATTTGCAAATGACATAAATGATAAAGGGTTAGTAAACAAAACATATGAAGAACTTAGACAACTCAACACCCAAAAACCAAATAATACAATTAAAAAATGGGCAGAAGACATGAACAGACATTTCTCCAAAGAAGACATCTAGATGATCAACAGACACATGAAATGATGCTCAACATCACTTACCATCAAGGAAATGCAAAACTACAATGGGATATCACCTCGTACCTGTCAGAATGGCTAAAACCAAAAACACGGGAAACAATAGGTGTTGGTGAGGATATGGAAAAAAAGGAACACTCGTGCACTTTTCGTGGGAATACAAACTGGTACAGCCACTGTGGAAAACAGAATGGAGTTTCCTCAAGGAGTTAAAAAAAAAAAGATCCAGCAATCATACTATTGGGTATTTACCCAAAGAATAAAGAAAAAAAAAAAAAAAAACCTAATTCAAAGGGATACATGCATCCCCGTGTGTATAACAACATTATTTATAATAGCCAAATTATGGGAGCAGCCCAAGTGTCCATCAATAGATGAATGGATATAGAAGAGGTGATATATATATCACTTACCCTTCGGTTTTGTTTTTTGTCTTTCTTTTTAAATATTTATTTATTTATTTATTTAAGAGAGAGAGAGAGAGAAAGAGAGAGAGAGAAGCAGACTCCCAGCTGAGCACAGAGGCTGACTTGGGCATCTAAATCCCACGGCCCCAAGATGATGATCTGAGCCAAAATCAAGAGTTGGATGCTTAACTGACTGAGCTACCCAGGTGTCCCTTCCCTTAGTTGTTTTTTTTTTTTTTTTAAGATTTTATTTATTTACTTGACAGACAGATAGCAAGTAGGCAGAGAGGCAGGCAGAGAGAGAGCCGGAGAAGCGGCTCCCTGCTGAGCAGAGAACCCGATGCAGGGCTGGATCCCAAGGCCCTGGGATCATGACCTGAGCTGAAGGCAGAGGCTTTAACCCACTGAGCCACCCAGGCACCCCCCCTCTTAGCTTTTAATACTGATTTTTCTTCCTAAGATCCATGAGGAGGCATGACCTCATTCCCACATGAAGCTATTGCAGAAAAGATGCCTTGGCTTAAAAGAAATTACTCATTCATTTACACAAAAATCTAAGTTCCAAACTGATCTTCTTTTCCTAACATGAGGAATCACTGCAGTTTCTTCCCGAGCTGATATTTCTGAAATATGGAATATCTAACCATTAATTTAATTAGGCTTCCCTCTGATTTAAGTTGCCATTTCATTAGTATTCTATACATGCTAATGGATTCAAGTGACTCTGAGAATTTGTCCCACAAAAATCAGTTATATTTCAAAGGCATAAATAATCTCTCAGTTGCTAATCTAAAAATGCCCATTTAAAAACAGAAGTCCTCTTTTACACACAGTGTCTACACTCATGGTATGTTTTGATATAATAGTTGGTATTGCACATAGAAATATCAGTGCTTTTCTAGACACACAGATACTAGGACACTGCCCTCTAGGTGCTCTTAAAATTCACTATAACATTACTGATTAGAAATTCTTATATTTTATAGATTCTAGATATTATATCAGTCTACTTAATCACTACATTAATTGTATTTGGAATTAAATATATCATTTTTTTCCAGCTGAGTTTGCTTTGGTCGCAACTGCACAAGCTCCTGTCTTTGAAAGCATGTCAAATACTGTGCTAACATCCTATTATATCCTCCCCAGAATTTTTAAGTGTGGCAAGACACAAATGAACAAATCAAAGTATGTCATTTTTTCCCCACATAAATAAAGAGAAATGAAGCACTGACTTGGTAGTCAATAAAGATCTGTACTTAAAAGTTGAAGGCTATGTTCATTAGAAAGATGTGGATCTTGAAAGCTCAACGTCATATGCAGTGCCTGACATAATTTAGAACACCAATATGTAAACCGTTTGAGTCTATTATAAAACAGCATTCTGGTGAAAGGAGCAAAAATTCACAAAATAAATGAGATCTGGTGGTCTAGTTCAAGTTTGACAAATATGGGTGATTCTTTCATATTATAACTCTTTTACTTTCTGTCTCTGTTCATAAAAGCCACCTTTGGGGATGCCTGGGTGGCTCAGTCAGGTAAGCATCTGATTCTTAATTTCAGCTCAGGTCATGATCTCAGGGTCCTGGGCTCAAGGCCTGCATCAGGCTCCATGGTCAGCACAAAGTCTGCTTGTCCCTCTCCCTCTCCTCCTCCCCCTGAGTCGTACACACTCTCTCTCAAAAATAAATAAATAAAATCTTTTAAAAAAATAGATTAAAAATCCAGTATGAAATAACTATTAAGGACTTATTGCTAAATGTATTCAATATAATATGTGGAAATATATACATATACATACATGGGTATCCATGTATGTGTATATATTTATATACTGATCAGAGATACATACTTAAGTATTTATGGGTAAAATGATGTGATGTCTGAGATTTACCTTAAAGGAGTACAGCAAAATGAATAATAATAAAAGAAGGGGGATTAAATGAGGTAATAAAAGATTGGTTTGATATTCACAGATGTTGAATTTGGTTCATGGATACTTGGGCTTATTATATTCTTTCCTTGGCTGGAGATATTTGAAAATTTCAATAATAAATTATCTTTTTATTAAAGGTAAAGATTTCAACGGGTATTCTAAGATTTCAACGGGTATTCTAACAGACAGGGAAGAAATTGGTCAGATACTAGAGCACTAGACAGAAAGAGGATGATTCCAGAGACTGCCACTCAGGTAGATAAACACAGAGTAATCAACAGTTATGAATAGGTCAGCAAGGTTTAGAATCATGGGATTCCAACTGTCAACAAAGTCAGCAAGAGGAATTAAATTAACTCTCGAAGCTAGAGCAGAGCCTGTTTTCTCCCTGTTCTTTTTCACACTAACTGTATGAAGGGGCAGCCTGGTGTCTTCAGTGCCCATCCCACCTAAAGGAGATCAAGGGCCTCATCTAACTCCTGTCCCTTCTTAGCTACAAAGACTGGGAGACCAAGATACAAGGATTTCTACATACAATCAGACAATAAAATTTCATTTCCTCAATTAAAGGGAAGAAGGAAAATCAAACTTGTAAATGAAAACATTTCATGGTATAGGTCTGTTGTGGCTATAAAGATAAAACATGGGGTTATTAAAAAAAAAAACAATGGAAATATTCAATGTAGGTTTGTTTTGTGAATTAATTCACAGAGAAGCCAGGATGGGGGAGGAGGGAGAAACCTCTCCTTGATCATTTTTATTGACAAAAGAAAATAAACAGGGAACTTTATAAAAATCAGATCTGTCCTCTTGAGATGAACTTCATATAGATGTCCCATGAACACTCAATTCCATATTACACTAATTAAATAATTAATTTCCTCCATAAATTCACTATAATTTTGACTTTGCTCTCTCTTTAATAACATTATCATCCCAGGCTTCAATTTCAAAATTCCAGGGAGACTTGTGACTTTCCCTTTACAAACAAATCCTCTAATGCAGTATTTCTTTAATTGGTCCCCCTTTTCTTCTATGTACTGCTACTGCTCCAAATCAGGCTAGGATATGTTTTCTAACCGACAGTCATACTTGTCTGTTTATCCGGCAATTAAAAATTTTTCCTCCTAAAACATTACTTCTTTCAACACCACTTAATTCATATACCCTATGTGTCTGGTCTATGTCATGGAGCAGTAGTGAAACGCACAGCTTAAGGGTTTCTTGACTATGATTAAGCTACTTGTCTTGGATTTCCTTCTTTCCCACCAAATGAAAATGACAGTGACACTAAGGACCTTGGAAGATGTGGATTTAGGATGGCTGAGTTGCCCTCACACCCCTGAGTCCCTGGACATACTCATGGAGCCATTCTCATCTACTTGTCCTGGACTTCCCTGTATAAAACAATAAAATACTTCAATCTTATTTGCACCAATGGTTTTGAAGAGGTCTCTTTGTTCAAGTAGTTTAATCTGTGCCTTATCTAATGCACAGAAGAAGTTATTTTCAGGAGAGCAATACCATGATAAATACAGCTCAACCTAGCACTTTTTTTTTTGTTTTAAAAAAACCAACCTTTGTATGAAACCTTTTAATGATGAATGTTATTCTATTAGATGTTGAACATTATTGAGTTTGGGGAGGATTTATTTGGCAGCAGTGTTCAAAATGGTCTCCTGCCAAAATCTCCCTCTGGAGTATGAAAAATTTAAGTCCAAATGACAAAGTGAACTTTGTACTTAGATTACCAGGAGCATTCTAAACTCAGCCTGTCCAAAACTAACTTCAGCTTCTGTACTTCTACTCACATCCCACTGACCTAAAGTTACCAAATGGTCCCAACCCAGCTTAAGCCCAACGGATCCTATCACAAAAGGGAAGCAGATTATAATGGATATGGGGGAGCCTAGCAATCTCTGTCCAATTTTTTGCCAAATAGACTTCATATTTCTAACTATGCATTCAATCAGCTCTGTGTTCCAATGTCATGCTTCTTTTCAAGGGTCACTAAAGGGATTCAGCTGAGTTTCTAAAGTGTGCTCCATGCGTTCCCAGCTCTTCAAAGCCTGACAGAGATATTTTGGGAATATTGTTTATCTTCAAAATGTCACCCCCCAAAATCCTGCCAATTCTTTAAGACGCAGACCAAATTCTGCTATCATGAACCTTTGTAGATCCTTTTGACTTCAGCCCAATCACATATCTATCCATGGAATGAATATAGGCATCATCTCTATGCCAAGCCTTGGATTAAGATGCAGGATATTTCAAGTGATAAGAACATGTCCCTGCCTAGATGGCATCATGCTTGCCCTCTATATCTCTTCGTTTCATTTAACTTGCTAGTTGTTACATTCTATACTTAATTGGAATTATTTGTTCACATGGTCAATTTTTTAAATTTTTTTTTAAGATTTTATTTATTTATTTGACAGAGAGAGATCACAAGTAGGCAGAGAGGTAGGCAGAGAGAGAGAGAGAGGAGGAGGAAGCAGGCTCTCCGCTGAGCAGAGAACCCAATGTGGGACTCAATCCCAGGACCCTGGGATCATGACCTGTGCTGAAGGCAGAGGCTTTAACCCACTGAGCTACCCAGGCACCCTTCACATGGTCAATTTTTATTTTAGCAATTCCTTAGGGCCAAAAAACACATCTTGATTTTTTTTCATTCTCTATTTGAGGCCCCTGTGTTTCAAAAGACATCACTTATTACATAGTCACAGAGTTAATCAGCTGAAAGAATGAATGAAAGTACAAGTCATATTGTCAGTATCCTCTAAAGCATCTCTTATACTGAAGTTCTGTGATTCACTACTTTTCAAACTGACTTTTCTTCATAAGGAACCACATTATTTTCTTTCAACTCTGTTACTGCTCCCCAAATCCAAGTAGGCTTTGTGGTTTAAATCTAGAGACATTTTTCAATCAGATAGCTTCTGAGATAGTATAAAATAGATATTTCAAAATAGAATAAGCTGGGCTTCTAGCACTTTAAATACAGACATGTCTTTCTTAGTTCTCCTGACACTTAATTAAAATCATAGTACATAGAATAGAAAGGCCTAAGGCTCCCAAACCATGCGAGTAGAGCAATCAACAGACAAGCAATGGTAACAAATATCTGTAAGAAGGTCAGCATATCCAGGAGTGGTGTTAATAACTCAGCAAAACCATTTGCAAATAAGAATACACATGGAAGGGGTACAGTCAATGGCACTGAAGAAACCTGTAACTAAGAAAAACCAAGTAAAATAAGAAGGCAAGAATGAGAATTTGTGCTGGTAACTCATTAATTGGAGCCAATATTTCTCCCTACCCTTACAGCTGCCTCCTTTTGATTCTCATTAAACAAACAATCAAACCAACCAACCATGGTACTCAGGTATTTACTACACCTTCCCAACTCTTTTCTTCCCTGGAAAGAGTGAATACACCCCAGGAGGTTAGAGCAGGGAGGTCGAGCATGACAGCCAAACAGTCCTGCAAGTGAAGAATCAGTTTGTACTAGGATAAAAGAAAAGAGGTCCCTGGGTGGTGGAGAGAGAGTCCAATGGAAGGAAAAGACATTAAGAATGAGTCTTTAGACAATACTGAACGTATGATAAGAGAATTTTCTATATTTTAAAAAAATCCATTTGAATTTGACATTGGAAACTAATCTCACTGTCACAAGTGCCATAACGCTGAGCCGGTTAGAGAACAAACTATTATTCTAGCATGCTGCTAGAATCAATAGCAAACAATAATCACCCAGCCAAAATACTGTGTATGAGACATCTATGGATCCATAACAAATTACCCCCAAAGTCAGTGATTTCAACAACAATAAGCAATGATTGTCTCCCACAGTCTCTGCAGCTCTGGAATTTGGAAATAGCTCCATGAGAGGTTCTAGCTTGTTGTTTGCCATGAAGTTGCTATCAAAAGGTTGGCCAGGGCTGCAGTCATCTAAACTTGACTGAAGCTGGAGGATCCAATTTGAAGACAGCTCACTTACATGGCTGACAAGCTGGTATGAATAAAGTCTAGAAGCCTCAGTCCCTCCCCATGTGCACCTCTCTCCAGGGCTCCTTGACTATTTTATTGATGTGGTGCCTGGCTTCAGCCCTAAGTAACTATGATGCTTAATTGTACGTGTCAACTTTGCTGGGACATGAAGTGCCTAGAAATTTGGTCAAATACTACCCTGGGCAAGTCTATGAGGGTGATTTTGGCTGAGATTCACACTTCAACTGAAAGGCTGTGTAAAGCAAATTGCCCTCCATAATGTGGATTTACCTCTTTCAATCCATGGAAGGTTTGAGTAGAACATAAATGTTGACCCTCCCCAGAGTAAGAGAAAATTCTTCCTGCCTGATAGCTCTTGAACTTGGACATTAGAATTTTTTCCTGCTTTCTGACTCAAATGGAAACATCAACTCTTCTGGGGTCTTAAGCCTAATACGCCTTCAGATTGGAACTACACCATCAACTCTTCTGGATCTCCAGCTTGCTAATTTACCCTGTAGAGCTTAGAATTTGCCAGACTCTGTAAGGCATAAGCTTATTCTTTATAATAAATCTTTTACATATATATTATTATATAATAATCTATTTGGTTCTATTTCTCTAGAAAATCCTAATACAACAAGTGATCCAAAAATTTACTTAGAACAATGGAACAAAAAATGGAGGATAAAAATGTTTGAGAGGGGGGCCCTGGGTGGCTCAGTTGGTTAAACCTCTGCCTTGAGCTCAGGTCATGATCTCAGGGTCCTGCGATCGAGCCCCACATCAGGCTCTCTGCACATCGGGGAGCCTGCTTCCCCCTCTCTTTCTGCCTGCCTTTCTGCCTACTTGTGATCTCTGTCAAATAAATAAAGTCTTTAAAATATATATATATATATATAACTGTTTTAAAACATATACACATATAACTTCAGCGAAATTTTTAAAAAGTGTTTTTTCTAAGAATAGAGTAATTTATTTTTGAGAAAACTAAACAAAGCATCAAAAAAAGCTATAAATCCTCATATGTGTGTGTGTGTGTGTGTGTATAGCAATATGTTGCAAATGGTTTTGCTGAGTTATTAACACCACTCCTGGATATATATATCCTGGATATATATATAAACAGAAATATATATATATATATATATTTATATATTTATATATTTATATATTCTGTTTCCTATTATTGAAGAGCTGATTGCCAGAGTTGTCCTCTGCTTTCTGACAGTGAACAGAAGTCGTGTATACCATCCAGATAGGATCATTCATAAAAAGAGCATTTGACCATTCAAAACGTCAAGCAGCACAGGAAACCTTTCTCATGAATCAATGCATTCTATCTTCAAAGAGGTTATTTTGTAACTTGTTCAGGGCTCACAGATAGTAAATGACAGACTAAAGAATCAAATGCCTATCTGTGAACACAGAGCAGATGTTCTGAATCTACCACCTTGAAAAGAAAACTGGGAAAGGAGCATTGGGGCTAGAAAGAGGGAGCAGTTGTAAAAAGTTGGAAAGGATGGAAAGTTCTGGGAAAAATCATGTCCTCCTTCCTCTTCCCTGCATCCTTCACATACCTCCTGCCAAAAGAATGTTTCTAAAACTAGCACATAATCGGTATCTGGTTTTGTTGTTGTTGTTGTTGTTTAAAGACTTTATTTCTTTATTTGACAGAGAGGTCACAAGTAGGCAGAGAGTCAGACAGAGAGAGAGGAGGAAGCAGGCTCCCCTCTGAGCAGAGAGCCTGATTCGGGGCTCGATCCCAGGACCCTGAGATTATGACCTGAACCGAAGGCAGCGGCTTAATCCACTGAGCCACCCAGGTGCCCCTGAATGTTTCTAAAACTAAACTATGAGCATTCTCAGTTCAGATTACCACCTTGCCTTGTGTCTAACTTAACCTTCTCTTACTATGCTGTACAAATGGTGCCTCTTTATGTATTTGCCTCCCAAGCCAGACTGTAAGATCCTTAAAAAGGTATACCTTTTGTTTGTATCATAATGTCTAGCCACATATCTTGTACCTAGCTTGCACTCAATAAAGGTGGTCTGGATTATTAGAATAATTATGTTATGCTCAGACTGCCCAAGACATCCTTATTCAATAAGCATTTATTTAGCATGCATGATATGCCAGGTACTGAGGCACAATTATTGTCCTTGGAAAGTTTACAATTTAGAGGCAGAGCAACTCACATTAAAACAAAACAAAAAAATCAATAAAGAAACCACTGTGATAAGGTAGGCAGCACAAGTCCTACTTGTTCAGTACTTGTTCAGTGCTGGGGAAAGCAGTTAGAGAAAGAAAGATATTGTATTTAAATACCAGTGGGCAAAGAGAGTTAAAAAGGAGTGACAGCGCTACTTTCAGGTACTGAGGAAACTGCAAATCCTTTTTTAATATGACCTTAGCAGGCAGGACGCTTACTGGACAGTGTCCCCTTAAGTCACACCATTGATTCAATACAGGAACAAATAATTATGGAGGTTCTATATATCTGTCATTTTGATTCATACACACCATGTTGGTATACAGTGAATCTTGCTTTCATGCGCCCCTTGGTTCTCCCTATCCTCCTGGAAACAGAGTTTAACAAGAAATAAATTCTGGTTTGATCAGTTGATAGGGGTTTTTTTTCTCCATTTTTATTTGCACAGCTATCTTCGGAGAAAAAGTCCACAGAGTAGTAAACTGTGTGTTAGATGTATTCAAGCTAGCTGCCACTCTTCCAAAATATAAGGCAGTGAATACAAATGATGGTCATTCGTTCTGTTTTTTTCCAATCAGGAGGGGGTGACTAACATGAAGTCTCAAGAGTAGACTTTATGATAATCCCAAGTAAATAGGAAAAAATAAGATTCAAAGCCAAACCCATTGAAAATCAAATAACCTTCTTGACAAATATAATTACATTCCCTAACTTTAAATACACAATTTAGTTGGACCCCAATAACAAGACCAATACTGTACTAATTAGCCAGATTAAAGATAAGATGAAAATTTCACTGTGACTAAGGAAGTCAGTTTTAATTATGAGGAGTTAATTTTAATAGGATTCACAAAAAACCTGAATTATACAGTAGATTCATGATATGTCTTGGTCAATAGCATGCTTTTAAATCTTGTTATCTATATCACAAACATTTCATGCTCTTCCTTATTTAGACTCCACATTAATTCTACTGACTTATCTTACCCTGGTTTCTCATAAATTTCCAAGA
This sequence comes from Mellivora capensis, assembly GCA_004024625.1. Taxonomy (NCBI): domain Eukaryota; kingdom Metazoa; phylum Chordata; class Mammalia; order Carnivora; family Mustelidae; genus Mellivora; species Mellivora capensis. The sequence continues at coordinate 64,684 of PISX010004240.1, forward strand.
TTTTTTTAAATATTTATACTCATTTAGTCCAATTTAAATGTTTATCACCAAAAAGTCCAATTTTGTACTTTGATCATATCTAAAAAGTTAGATTTTCCCCATGGTTTTCAGCTAAAGCCTTTTTTATGCCACGAATTACACTGGGAGTCTGCCTCTGGAATCTTAAAATAAGAGTAACACTAAAGCAGCTTTAACAGTCACTTAGTAGAAGCACAGACCACTTAGCATTCTCTTCATCTTTCTCTTTTCCTTCACCTACTTACAATCTAAGAAATGTGCCTTTAGTGTGCAATAGTTTTCTGCCCTGTCCACAAATGTGAAATAAGGAAATACTGTGACAGGCTTCAGGACATGGCCCCCACCACCACCCCTCCAATATGGCACACGGGCATACTGAAGATCTTAAGCTGAAGGAATTCTAGAAAACAGCACAGTCGGGAAGATAACTCTGACCTCACCTCTTGCCATTCTCAGAAACAGGTCCTAAAACTCCCATGTGCAAAGACACTCTCCCTGTATCGGGATCAAAGGAGACATTCATATCACTGGAGACAGGGAATTAGGGGCTTAGAAACCTGTATAAAGAAACCACGTTAAACTAATTCTTATCACCCTGACCTTCCTTATTACTTTACCAGTTATGACCCCAGCCCAACTGCCTATCTTGTCAATTCTTCACAAATGTATTGTGTCTCTGTCTAAAAGGTGTAAAACCTTCCAACTCTGGTCACTTCCCTGGGTCTTCATTCTCTTGTGAAAGCTCCCATGTACGTGTAAAGATTCAGCAAAAATTGTATGCTTTTCTCCTGTTAATTGGTCTTTGTCAGTTTAATTTCAGACCCACTCAGAGGCCCTAAAAGGGTGGAGGAAAAATTTTTTCTCTCCTATAGCTGATAACACTAAATGCTACAAGGGATAGGTAAAATCCAAGAGAGTAAAGAAAAATGTCCACTGATCATTTTTAAGTGGTATCTTGTTGTATTTTAATTTGCTAAATTAAAACTATAGAAATATATCTCTTAAAAAAAAAAAGAAATGGAAGGAAAACTTCCCTAGTCATCACTGTATGAGGCCAGCATTACTTAATCCCAAAACCAGAGAAAGACCCCACCAAAAAGGAGAAGTATAGACCAATATCCCCGATAAACATGGATGTAAAATTCTCACCAAAATACTAGCCAATGGGATCCAACAGCATGTTAAAAGGATCATTCACATGACCAAGTGGGATTTATACTTGGGGTGCATGGTGGGTTCAACTTCCACAAATCAATCAATGTGATACATTACATTAATAAAAGAAAGGACAGGAACCATACAATCCTCTTAATAGATACAAAAAAGCATTTGACAAAGTACAGCATCCTTTCTTGATTAAAATTCTTCACAGTGTAGGGGTAGAGGAAACATACCTCAATCTCATAAAAGCCATCTGTGAAAAACCCAGAGCGAATATAATTCTCAATGGGAAAAAACTGAGAGCCTGTCCCTTAAGGTCAGGAACACGACCAGGATGCCCACTCTCACCACTATTGTTCAACATAGTACTAGAAGTGCTAGCATGAGCAATCAGACAACAAAAAGAAAAGGCATCTATTTTTTTTTTTAAAGATTTTATGTACTTATTTGACAGAGACCACAAGTAGGCAGAGAGGCAGGCAGAGAGGGGGGGGGCAGTAGGCTCCCTGCTGAGCAGAGAGCCCACCACAGGGCTTGATCCCAGGACCCTGGGATCCTGACCTGAGCCAAAGGTAGAGGCTTAACCCACTGAGCCACCCAGGTGCCCCAAGAAAAGCCATCTAAATCAGCAAGGAAGTCAAACTCTCACTCTTTGCAGATGACATGATACTCTTTGTAGAAAACCCAAAAGACTCTACCCCCAAATTGCTAGAACTCATACAGGAATTCAGAAAAGTGGCAGGATATAAAATCAATGCATTTCTATATACCAACAGCAAGACAGAAGAAAGAGAAATTAAGGAGTTGATCCTATTTACAACTGCACCCAAAACCCATAATATTCCTAGAAATAAACCTAACCAAAGAGGCAAAGGATCTGTACTCAGAAAACTATAGAGCACACATGAAAGAAATTGAGGAAGACACAAAGAAATGGAAAAATGTTCCATGCTCATGGATTGGAAGAACAAATGTGAAAATGTCTATGCTACCTAGAGCAATCTACACATTCAATGCAATCCCTATCAAAATACCATCAACTTTTTTCAAAGCAGCAGAACAAATAATCCTAAAATTTATATGGAACCAGAAAAGACCCCAAATAGCCACAGAAATGTTGAAAAAGAAAACCAAAGTTGGTGGCATCACAATTCCAGACTTCAAGCTCTCTTACAAAGCTGCTGTCATCAAGACAGTATGGTACTGGCACAAAAACAGACACAGAGATCAATGCAACAGAAAAGAGAGCCCAGAAATGGACCTTCAACTCTATGATCAACTAATCTTGACAACACAGGAAAGAATGTCCAATGGAAAAAAGACAGGCACTTCAACAAATGGTGTTGGGAATACTGGACAGCCACATGCAGAAGAATGAAACTGGACCATTTCCTTATACCACACGAAAATAGACTCAAAATGGATGAAGGACCTCAATGTGAGAAAGGAATCCATCAAAATCCTTGAGGAAAACACAGGCAGCAACCTCTTCGACCTCAGCAGCAGCAACTTCTTCCTAGAAACATTGCCAAAGGCAAGGAAAGCAAGGGCAAAAATGAACTACTTGAACTTCATCAAGATCAAAAGCTTTTGCACAGCAAAGGAAACAGCCAACAAAACCAAAAGACAACTGACAGAATAGGAGAAGATATTTGCAAATGACATATCAGATAAAGGGCTAGTATCCAAAATCTATAAAGAGCTTAGCAAACTCAACACCCAAAGAACCAATAATCCAATCAAGAAATGGACAGAGGACATGAACAGACATTTCTGCAAAGAAGACATCCAAACGGCCAACAGACACATGAAAAAGTGCTCAATGTCACTTGGCATCAGGGAAATACAAATCAAAACCACAACGAGATACCACCTCACCCCAGTCAGAATGGCTAAAATTAACAAATCAGGAAATGACAGACGCCGGCGAGGATGCGGAGAAAGGGGACCCCTCCTACACTGTTGGTGGGAATGCAACTGGTGTAACCACTCTGGAAAACAGCATGGAGGTTCCTCAAAAAGTGGAAAATAGAGCTACCCTACAACCCAGCAATTGCACTACTGGGTATTTACCCTAAAGATATAAATGTAGTGATCCAAAGGGGTACGTGCACCTGAATGTTTATAGCAGCAATGTCCACAATAGCCAAACTACGGTAAGAACCTAGATGTCCATCAACAGATGAATCGATAAAGAAGAAGTGGTATATACACACAATGGAATACTATGCAGCCATCAAAAAACATGAAATCTTGCCATTTGCAATGACATGGATGGAACCAGAGGATATCATGCTGAGCGAAATAACTGAATCAGAGAAAGATAATTATCATATGATCTCCCTAATATGAGGAAGTTGAGAGGCAATGTAGGGGGTTTGGGGGTTAGGAAAGGTATAAATGAAACAAGATGGGATCGGGAGGGAAACACTCTTAATCTCACAAAACAAACTGAGGGTTGCCGGGAGGAGGCGGGTAGAGCGAGGGTGGTTGGGTTATGGACATTGGGGAAGGTATGTGTTATGGTGAGTGCTGTGAAGTGTATAAACCCGGCAATTCACAGACCTATACCCCTGGGGCTAATAATACATTATATGTTAATTAAAAAAAAAAAGAATGCATACTGTGGACAAAAAAAAAAAAAAGGACTTTTCAAACTCAATACCCAAAGAACAAATAATCCAATCAAGAAATGGGCAGAAGACATGAACAGATATTTCTGCAAAGACATCCCAATGGCCAATAGACATATGAAAAAGTGCTCAATATCACTTGGCATCAGGGAAATACAAATCAAAACCACAGTGAGATACCATCTCACACCAGTCAGAATGGCTAAAATTAGCAAGTTAGGATATGACAGGTGTTGGTGAGGATGCAGAGAAAGAGGAACCCTCCTACACTGTTGGTAGGAATGCAAGGTGGTGCAGCCACTCTGGAAAAAAGTATGGAGGTTTCTCAAAAAGTTCAAAATAGAGCTACTCTATGACCCAGCAGTTGCACTACTGGGTATTTACCCCAAAGATACATATGTAGTGAAAAGAAGGGGCATATGCACCCCAGTGTTTATAGCACCAATGTCCACAATAGCCAAACTGTGGAAGGAGCCAAGATGCCCATAAACAAATGAATGGATAAAGAAGATGTGGTACATAACTACAATGGAATATTATTCAACCACCCAAAATAATGAAATCTTACCATTTGCAATGACGTGGATAGAACTAGAGGGTATTATGCTAATCAAAATAAGTCAATCACAGAAAGACAATTATCATATGATCTCATTTGCATGTGGAATTTAAGAAACAAACCGGAGGATCACAGGAGAAGAAAGGAAAAAATTTAAAAAGATAAAATCAGAGAGAGAAACAAACCATAAGAGACTCTTAATCATAGGAAACAAACTGAGGGTTGCTGGAGGGGAGGGGTTGGAGGGATGGGGTAACTGGGGGATAGACACTGGGAAGGATATGTGATGTAATGAGCAGTGGGTGTTACACAGGACTGGTGAATCACAGACCGGTACCTCTGAAACCAGTAACACATTGTATGTTAATTAATTGAATTTAAATTTTAAAATATATATTATCCAAGGATGTTGTTCAATATATTTTTCTGAGTAGAAACCTATCTTATTTTTATTTTTTAAAATATTTTATTTATTTATTTGACATAGAGAGAGCTCACAAGTAAAGAGGCAGGCAGAGAGAGAGAAGGGGAGGCTCCTCGCTGAGGAGAGAGCGCCATGTGGGGCTCGATCCTAGGACCCTGAGATCATGACCTGAGTTGAAGGCAGAGGCTTTAACCCACTGAGCCACCCAGGTGCCCCTAGCAACCCATTTTATATTCCTTTTCCACTTTTATGATGATCGCCTATACCACTAAAATTCATCCTCTGTGGTTATGCTCACCAGTGGTCTGACCATTTCATGTAGCCATTTTCCAAATTCAAACTTTGTATTAATTCACTCAGTTCTTCTGGGAAGCCAAACTGTGTGAGAGTAAGATCAACAGTGGTTCATGTATTATGGACTCTTGTGAAACATGAAGCCAATCACTTGGGAAGGTTATAAAATGCCTGCTGTGTTCCAGACACTGTTCTTGTCATTGACAAAGGACCCATGAAAGTTTCATCACCAAAAACCTTCTTTGGAGAAGAGGACTTTTTTGGTTTGGCTTAGCTTGCAGAGATGGTGTTCACAAATATATCACAGAAACTTTTTTAGTGTAAAATAATCTTTGATAAGTTGATGTGAGAATATTATTGCAGCATAAAGCATTCAAAATGGAACAAGTATCTCAAGCAAGAACAAACTTTCATATCATATGATGGACTGGTAAGTTACAGAAAGAGGTCTTAGATTTTGAGATGTGCTTCCCTGTAAAAATACGTATTTTTTAATAGCCCTCAGTATTAGAAAAAAAAAGTCAGTTAAATTTGAGATGATATTTAAATATAAGGGCAAACAGCTTGTGATTTACATAAACATTGGGAGAAATTGCCTGCAGACAGTTCTTCTGTCTTCTTCCCTGGCTCCCCTAAGGTTAAACCATCAAGCCTGACCTGACCATCTTAGTGAAGAACAATAGATGTGGAAAATAAGACTTTAGTGAGGAGTCTAAAAATATTCCTTTCATAAAAGCCAGAACTACATTTCCAGGACACAGACCTAGAAACTGCATTTCTTTGTTTCTCCTTTCCCTATTTTCTCTGTCTCACTAGTGATTTGGTTAATTAACACTTCACCCAAGGATTACATCTCTTAGAGGTTCAGAGGAGTGTGAAATTGCCCTCCTGGCAATGACAAGGATGAAGGAATATCCCAGTCTCACAGCTATTACTCTACATCTGGATTTAAAATGCAATATTTTAAAGAACATTTTCTCCGGGTAGAGAGAAATATTATTCTATGACAGTGACTCTCAAAGCATGGTCTTCAGATCAGTAGTATCACCGCCATTCAGGAACTTGTTAGAAATGCAAATTAGGAAACCCCCTTCCAGACTTAACTGACTCAGAATCTTTGGAACTGGGGCCCAGTCTCCTGTATTTTAATAAACCCCTGAAGTGATTCTGATGATGGATAAAGTTTGAGAACCACTGGTCTGTGCAATTCCTTCATTACTGTTGCACGTGAATATATTATTTAGTGATACAGGAAGACTTCCAGATTAAATTTGTGATTCATAATATAAATCTGAAATCATCACCTTCAGAAGTTAAACAGACGAGTTCAAGGCCGCAGGTCTCCATCAAAGTTTTAATCATTACACAGCTGTTTGGCACAAAAATTACTATCTTAGGAGATCCAAAAGGGAGGAAATGGCAGCTGAAGGGTGGTGGTACTTGTTTGAACAAAGGCTCCCCGTGAAAGAAAGTACTCGGTAGTTTTAAATGCCATCATATTCATTTTCGAGATACTGCTTAATCTTTAAAAGAATTGGTTTATTTTCAAGTTTTTGTTTCCTTGACCCTATGTTATGTTCCAGTCATGTCAACCAGCACAGTTGCTACTGTGGTTTTACAATGTTGGTGTTATTTCTTCCAGATAAGGCAAATTTGTCAAGAGAATTGCTAACTGTGATACCAGGGGAACACTGCTGGTGAAGAGGAAGTAGGAGTTGCCGAATAAGGCTAATGGCAGAATTTTATCCCTATTGTCCCAATTTCCCAGGCTAGAAAGTGCAGCTACTTTCCCTTCTTTTCCTCACCCTCCACACCTGATCTGTTCTCAGCCTCCTCCACTCACTGTCCTCATTTTTATTTTTTTGCCACTGTGGCAACTCAGATGCTAATCATCTTTCAGCAAGCTGACCCTAAATTCAGGGACACAGAAAGGATGACTGTGTCTATAACAAGCCAATTCTTTCACACTAGCTAATTGTCATTCTAGCTTCTAAAGTGATTCCAAGCACTTATTGCTCCTGTAATTCTAAATGAGCTGAATGGAAAAATCAAGAAGTGGTAGACTATGGTGGTTTTGTTCTTTTAAAAACCTCCATGGCCTGCTACCTCCCCCCACCCTGCCCAGCCACATACTACTTAATGATTGTACCAATTCATTCACTCACTTTTTTTTTTCATGCTGTTATATGCCAAGAGCTGCCTTAAGCATAAAGGCAAGAGAGACAAAAACCAGACTTTGCTTGCAAAATTTGTCACCTAATGATAGCAATGTGTGGAGAGAGACATCATTATATTTATATCTAGAGTTACATCCATTTATATGTGTATCTAGCTATCCACCTAGCTAGCTATTTTAGAAAGAATGGTGAAGGAAGTCCTCTGATGTAGCAACATTTGAACGAAGACATCAATGAAGTCACTGAGGAAGCCATATTGCTACATGAGGAAACTGTGTTCCAATATGGCAACTGCAGTCAACTGGGGGAAACAGAGGAGGAGGTAACTGGAGAAGGATAAGGAAGGGGCAGGGGGAAGAAAATGAGAGCATAGGTAGCCAGGTACAGATCAACAGGGACCAAGAAGATTATAGTAAGGTATATAGATTTTATTTTAATTGAGATGAGAAGCTCTTAAGGTTTTGATAAGAGAGGTGACATATTGTGACTGATATTTTAAAAAGGTGACCCTAATTACTAGGAATTGAAGCAAGGAGACCAGTTAGGAGACAATGTACAATAAACCCAGTAAGATCTGATGAAGTCATGAATCAGGGTCATAGGGGTAGAGGTGGTGGTATTTTCTATTAGACTGAATGTGGGGAGTGAGAGAAAGGAAGGAATTCAAGATAAACACAACGGTTTTAGACCTAAGGAAATTAAAGATGGAATTACCTTTAACTGAGAAAGGGAAGGCCACAGAAGGAGAAAATTCAGTGGGGACAGGGGTTGATGAGGTTGGGGAAAATAAGAGATTAGCTTTGGATTTCCTTTCTCGGATACCTAGAAATCAAAGTTTAAAAAAAGAAGGGGGTAATAAATTTTTGGAGTCATCAATTCATGTGAGAGATTTAAAAACATTTACCGCTAGTCACATTCTTGTCTAGAATCACACATTTTATTGTAGTGTTCAATATTATCATCCTTATTACAAATCAGGGGCTACTCATTAAAAAAAAAAAAAAGATTTTATTTATTTATTTGGGAGAGAGAACGAGGTACAGAGAGAACAAGTGGGAGGAGGGGCACAGGGAGAGAGAGAAACAGACTCCCTGCTGAGCAGGGAACCCAACAGGGCACTTGATCCCAGGACCCCAGGATCATGACCTGAGCCAAAAGCAGACACCTAACTGACTGAGCTACTCAGGTGCCCCAAGTACTGTTCATTCTTCAAAAATAAAGCATACAGATATAGAAAAGAAAACCAAATATTACTATCACCTAGTCTTTTCAAATGTAACCATTGCCAACATCTGAATATATTTCCAAATTGTACAGATGTGTATACATATTACATACATATTAGTTTAAACCCTGTGAAACTACTGCTTTCCAATTATTTTGACCTAAAAACAACACTTATTTCAGCCTCATATACAGAGATATTAACACTATGAAAACAGAAATATGCAAAGTACATTTATCTATGCAGTTGTAAGATGTTTTATTTCAATTGATTATTTCAATTGATTCTCTTATGTTGTCCATGACAGGACAAAGCTAGAACAACAGACCATGAATTATAGTGCAAGGGAATAGGTAGTACAAAACAACTGAAAAATTCTACACAATAATATATCTGTATTATAGTGTAATATATCTGTACACAGATAATATATCTGTATATTAAGGGTTATAAAATGGCCCCAGGCTACACCAAAATTACCAATAGACAAAATACTCAGGACTAATTAATATTTATTTTTTACCATGATTTTAAGCAAAATGTACTGATTACCTTGTGTTCTGCCAAAAATGATTTTTATTGTATTATATATTCACACAAGCCATGTAGATCCAATCCTAAAACCTCTAAAAATGCTAAAGCCAAAGCTCTAAATGAAACACTTAAAAAACTCTGAATTTTTAAATAGATTCTATACCAGGGCACACCCAAACTGAAAATGACAGTGGTCATGGCCATCTTAAGCCATAAAAACATAACCTAGAATGGATGATCTCCATTCCAAGCCATTGAATGGAGTACTATCTTCAAATTCTTTTACCCAAAGACACAAAGTAATAAATCTTTCATTGTAGTGTGGCTCTCTAGGGAATTCATGTCCTTCTAGTTCTCTCTGGATATCTCCTTATTTTTCTGTTGAAGATTGCAGCATTAACATAGCAAAACCCTTTTATTTACTTAAGCATTTTAATTGTGGTAATCAAATTCTCCATGACTGTGATTGCTAAGTTACACATTCATTCAGCTCAATGGTGTTTTTATAACATTTTTTGCAACAATATTAAACAAATTGGATAACATTGGTTGGTGGTCAACCATGATGTTAATGAGCTTAAGCTTATAAGTTTACTACTTCCCAAGGTTAACTCAAGGACACAGTCAATAATCTTAGCTGTGTATATCACTGGTCTTGCAGAGAGCTGGAAAAATTATGTATAAGCCAGCACACTTCTGTTTCATAAAAAATTACCCACAGTAGATATCTCTGAGTTACTTGAGGATTAAATGTAAGATTACAGCATGGGAAAGCATAAACCATAAAACACTAAATAAATTAAGAGGTTATTGTAGTGACAAGATACAGCTAGCAAACATAACAGAAGAACACATTGTTCTTTCAAGTTCAGTCTTTCGTTGTTTGCTGCTGTAGGTATTGTAGGTTTTGTTTTGTTGTTGCTTTGTAAAGAAAATTTTTAAAACCCTGAATATACTGTAAGGAAGAAGAAAATGATTTCCAAAAAAACCCACAAAGTTTTAGTCTTTTCTTGAAATGAAGCTTGTCATATAGAGATTACAAAGCTGCTAGACAATGATGGCTTTTTTTCTTTAATATGCTCAATTAAGAAGATCATAAAATTCCTCCGAACTACAATTGAAATTAGGAACAACAGTTTGTCATTATTTTCTAGGAAAGTCATTACATTGTGATGAGTTTTCATTAACGAAGTTCCTATTTTGTAACATTGGAACTTCGTTATTTTAAGATACAATTCTCTTAGTTACAGATTAAAAAAACAACAACACCTTTTTGATAAGTTAATATAAACAACATAAAAAAGGAACAAAAATGATTTTCCCTGGGAATTCATGTAAGAAAAATCAAGTAGTAAATTATATTATAGAATATATAATAAGTAAGTTCCTTCCAAAAACTAAATTTTATAAATTTGTTAATATGTCTACTATTTAAAACTGAACACAGGTTTTTCAATGTTTACAAAGTAGGAAAACAAATGTGTTTGGCATGTCATCTTATTTTAAAGAACTAAAATTGCTCTTAACTCCCATAATCCAAGAGGCACTAACCATGATCCAAGCTGGAAAAATATTAGAACAAACATATGGTAAAGTGAAGGTAGTTAGAAACTGGTGGAGTCAAGGCTAAGGGATTATTCAAGATGGAAGAAAGGACCAGAGTCTGAATAGGACCGCAGCTTCACTTCCAGGTGTGGAGTAAGAATTAGCTGTAAAGGGTTGCCTGGGTGGCTCAGTGGGTTGAGCCTCTGCCTTCAGCTCAGGTCATGAACTTAGGGTCCTGGGATGGAGCCCTGCATTGGGATCTCTGCTCTGCAGGGAGCCTGCTTCTCCCTCTCTCTCTGCCTCTCTGCCTACTTGTGATCTCTCTGTGTCAAATAAATAAATAAATCTTAAAAAAAAAAAAAAAAAAAGAATTAGCTGTAAAGGCACAGACTGCCTCCCTCACTGATACTGGGACAGTTACCTACCTGATAAAATCAAGGATACAAAGGTGCCTTGCATCATTCTGTATAATGGTAAAAATTGATAACAAAAGACATCAAGTGAATACAAGCAGGAACACTAGGCTCAGAAACCTCAGATATGAAGTTTTGAATTATGCCACCAAGCAAATTATTGTGACTAAGTGCAGTTTTATCTGAAGGTAAAGGGAAAATAAAGTGTGTAATGAAACAAACTTAAATCAATACTATATAACAACCGCATGGCTAGTTGTAGCAAAGATAACTATAGTCATTATACATCTTATTAATATAAACTCTTTAATCTTCTTCTTTTACTAGTTTATATATAAAGCATTTGGTGATTTACCTTATTATTTGATATGTTCAAACATATCATAAAAGGATAGTGACTGAGCTAATAAAGGAGCATGTATCACTCAGAGATGGATAAGAAATGTTTATGGGCAGGGAGACCATATAATTTATTGTCCTAACTGGGAAAATGTTAAATTCAAAAGGGATGTTAAAATAACAAAAAGTATGTTTTTTAAACATTTATTTATGTTAGTGAACCTAAGTCCTGCTCAAAAATTATTTTCCAAAATAATTTTTTTAAAGGTTTTATTTATTTATTTGACAGAGAGAGACACAGCGAGAGAAGAAACACAAGCAGGGGAAGTGGGAGAGGGAGAAGCAGGCTTCCCGCTGAGCTGACAGCCCGACAGGGTGGGGGTGGGGGGGGTGAGCTGAAGACAGACACTTAACCATCTGAACCACCCACGTGCCCCCAAAATAATTTCTAAGAAATCATGTATCTGCATATATTAAACCAAACAATCCTTTTATCCATATTCTGAATATTAAAGTTTAAGATAGGTGTGATGGTTATTACTATATATTCATATACTTTTATCAGGTATTTAACTATATATGTTTCTAGCAATGTACAACTAGTATTACTCTAAAGATGGTATTTTTGCAGTGTTGACTTGCTTTTAATATTTTTTTTTTTTTACTTCAAAAAATCATTTGCAACTTCCTTAAAGTTGCATCCGATGGCTAATAAACTTCAACTTCTTGACAACTTCAAAAGCCTCTTCTCTCCAGGCATTAATAATGTTAATTGAGGAGAGTGTCTCTGGACAGGTGGTGGGGCGTCTGCTAAGCTTGAGCTAATTCTGCTAAATGGAGGCTATTCCCAGGACTATTTTTTCATAATGAAAGGTATAAATATTTAATTTCAAATATTTTAATTTTGCACCCATGCTGAATAACTTTGATAAATATGTTCCCAAGGGGTTTCTACATACGATGCTTTTTGAATATTTTACTGGGCTTAGATGCCACATTACCAGATTCTTTCCATTTTTCTCTTTTTCAGGACAGAATATAAATTCCCCCAGTTTAAAATATGAACTCCATCCAAATATCCACGTACAAAGACTTAAAAACAAAGACAAAGCTGTGAATATGAGGAAACTTCTATATCCGAAAGTAAAACATTGACTAGGAGAGTTGTCATGCCTGCATAGGATGGAGTATCTCACAGGCTTGTGTTCCCTGACATTCAAATGACATAGTGAAATGTTTACAACAGAGACAGGCTATGGTCATACTTAATACGTTCAGACCTTCCTTATGATGTGTAAGTTGTTTAACCAAGTCTCGGTTCCTTCTGGTGGAAAGATGGTGATAATTACAGACTTACTTCAGCTTTCTTCTGAATGCTAAAGGAGTTAATGAAAGCAACATTTTCAGTGCAATGGCTAGCCCTAATGGGAATCACGAAAATCTGCCACTGTTATTAAGTGAAAATGTTTTAAAGAGCATATTTCACTTTTGTAAAAAAGTATCCACATACATAAAAATAGTAATCTCTGGGTCTTGAAGTTACAAGTAACTTTCAGATTTTTCTTTCCTCTGTTACTTAATTTTACAGTAAGTAAGAATAAAACAGGTCATTTAAAAATTCATTTGGAAACTCACAAAAATGTAGACTTTTGTAAAATGATTAAAATAATTTCCATGAGGATTATTAAGAGTGCTTAATCTGGAGTCCTGGAAACAATGAAAAATGTTTGACATTTCCTTTATATTTTCCCAATTAGCTATATTTGTAAAAAGAAAGAATATATAGGAAATTTAAATACTTCATTTGAAAAGGCATTTAGTGGGGCACCTGGGTGGCTCAGTGGGTTAAGCCTCTGTCTTTGGCTCAGGTCATGATCTCAGGGTCCTGGGACTGACTCCCGCATCGGGCTCTCTGCTCAGCAGGGAGCCTGCTTCCCCCTGTTTCTCTGCCTGCCTCTCTGCCTACTTGTGATCTCTGTCTGTCAAATAAATAAATTTTTAAAAATCTTAAAAAAAAATAGAAAAGTCATTTAGTTTATATTTTTATTTTATTAAAGAAATAAACTGGCTGCCAAATGAATGCAATAAAAAAGCCAGATATACTGCAATGCAAAAGGGTGAGACACCTTATTATACTTGTGGAATTTAATTCAATAAAAGATTTTGGATTGACTTGAATAAATGATCACCCATCTACATTCACTCTAAACTTGTACAGGTTCCTGAGACCATCTGGAAAGATCAAGGTGCAAATGCCAATAAACTTGTTTCCTTATCTGTAAACTAGGGATAACGAATCCTGTTAAGTGCCACCATAGGACTGTTTTGAGTACCACAGAACACAGACAAAAGTCCTGAGAAAACAAATATCCTTCAGATATAGGAAGCATTTTTTTTTTTTACCATGGAAATCATCACGTATGTGTTCTATCATCTTCAAAAATTGAAAGAATACTAAAAATTATTGTTTAAGAATGACAGAAGCCCTATCTGGATGAGTTAGGATAAAGATCTGCCTCCACAACAAAGATAAAAACATACAAAAGTGGTACGAAGTCTATTTCTTTCTCATGCTAGTTGCACATCTAGACCGCAGCTGTGGTCTCACTCAAAGTCATCAAGATACTGCACAGTTAAGCACCTTGGGCAGTGATGCTGTGTTCCCCTCTGGCACACAGCCCTCCTCCGCCAGTCAAACCGTTCTGCTCTCCTGCATTTGGCTTCCCGCTTGTGTGAAGGGACAATAAAAGAAAGCCAGATTAAGCAAAAATTGCTTGTGCTCCTACTTCATTATCAAGAATTGAGCTAAACGGCCATGTGTAGCTGCAAAGGAGACTGGGGACTATGGTCTCCAGGTGGGGTGCCCCCTATCATCAGGAAGAAAGGTGTAACAGATTTGGAGAGGCAACTTGCAGTCAAATACATCTCCTTACAGAGCACATGCGGCCCCTTAAAACCACAACATTCAGTAATAAAACTTGAAGGAATTTCGGGGAATTCATGATTAAATTTGCTTAGTGCCTAAGTCCTGCTGTTTATCTTTCACTATGTACAGATTTTCTTTATTCTACAAGCTATACTTTAGCATAAGACAAAAAGAAAAATTTTGATAAGTCTGGTACATTTCACAAGGGTTTCTCCTCTTCTAGTCACAAAAGAACTCTACCCCATGACCACCTTTCTTGCCTCTCAAGAACTCCCTCTGTGGAACTTCATGAGAACTATAGAGGAAATTAGGGTTTGAAGTTGGGGAACTTTGACGGAGTCTGTCAGGTATAGGAAGAGAGAGGGGGAGGAGTGTTTGAGCTATTTCAGAGAAAAACACATTTTATATGAAAAGCCTGTAATGCAGCTTAAAGATTTGGCAAAATGCCCCAGAGGTGGTTGAACATGCCTTAGTAATGGGAGGTTGCTTTAATACTGTTCACAAGGAAGCAATTCCTTTGTTAAAGGGCTTTCCAATTGAGTGAGTGTGCCCTCTGCTTACTTTAGGTCTTCCTTTTCTAGAAACTCAAGTTCATGGCTTAAAGCATGCCTGGAGACAGACCTACCCTTGATTTCTCCAGGGAAGGGAAAAAAAAATCCTCACCTTTGATATGAAAATGGACTTAATAGATCAACCCATTAAGTCTTTCATTATTCTTAGGTATTATTGCCAGGATTAGGAATAACCTCACACTACACAAAACTCCCTCTGTTTCAAGAAGCATGTGGTTTGGGACAGAAGGTCTCCAATCTAATTTCAAAATTTCCACAGCTGCTGTAAATTACTTTGGGCAGAAAGGTAGTAGCAGACAAAATTCCTATGAAAGATATCATTTTAAATGTCACGGAGAGAATCAATAATAAAGGTTTGTAACATAAAGTTTCTTTTGGCAGATACAAGAATGAAGCGAGGCTCTATAAAATTCTCTAAGGTCTCCTGTCTGATCCCCACAAAAGCAATTAATAGTAAGTGAAGAGAACGAGGGACTTGAAAAGATTACAATAATTCCTCTATGATTTGAAGAATGAAAAATAATGGGAAGTTGTAAAAATGTGTTAGTCATTAAGCAGCTGTTTCAGAAATTGTGAAAAATAAGGGTGGCAGGAAGTCAGAGGATTGAGAAATCAGACATAGGCTTTTTTTTTTTTTTTTTAAGTTTCACAGAAATAAAACCTATTTGAAAAATAAAACAACACAAGAAACCACTGGGAGGTATTAGATATGTCTATTCCCATGTTTGTGGGGATGGTATCACAGGTGTTTGCCTACGTTCGAACTCATATTGTACACTCAACTGTATACTTCAAGTACGTGCAATTGTCTATGGATTCTACTTCAATAAAGCAATTCAAAACATATATGCAAAAAAGCACACAAATCTTAATTATACAAGCATGATACATTTTTACCAAGTAGACACACTCACCTAAGCGCCACCCAGATGAAAAAGTACAGTATTTACCAACACCTTTAGGGCCCCATCAGGCCCACTTCCACTAAGTGGCTTCATAAAAGCAGCCACTACTCTGATTTCTGACACCTTAGTGTTGCCTTGTCTTGAATGTAACATAAATGCAACTGTACACTGTATACTCTTTTATACTCTTTTCCTGGTTCCTATGGCTAAATATTAGGCTGATGCTCATACATGTTATAGTTTACAAAAGTAATTCAACTCCTCTCATTGCTGGATAATGCTCAACTGTGAATATTTCCCAATTTGTTTATTCTTCCTAGAGGTGATATGTACTGAAACTCCAGTGTACTTTTTTTTTTAAGTTTTTTTTTTTTCGTTTTTTTTTTTAAGTTTTTTTTATTCAATCACTACACCCCATATATGGTTCAAACTCATGTCCTCAAGATAAAGAGATGCATGCTCTTCTGATAAGCCCACCAGGCACCCCTGAAACTCTAGTTGGGAGAGAGTGTATGAATAATGCTGCTACAGACACCTTTGTATAGATATTCTTTTATCTTTTGATGTGTGTACATACACACATTACTTTGGGTTATACACTTAGGAGGTGAATTCCTATGTCACAGAGCTTATATATGTTCACATTTAGAAGATACTGTCAAGGAAATTCCCAAAGCAATTTTATCAGTATTCACTCCTACCAGTAGGATATGATGGGTCCAGTTATTCCCACATCCTCAATAATCCTTCAAACTGGGGTGCCTGGGTGGCTCAGTGGGTTGGAGCCTCTGCCTTCGGCTCAGGTCATGATCTCAGGGTCCTGGGATCGAGCCCTGCATCGGGCTCTCTGCTCAGCGGGGAGTCTGCTTCCCTGCCTCTCTCTGCCTGCCTCTCCGCCTACTTGTGATCTCTGTCAAATAAATAAATAAAATCTTTAAAAATAATAATAATAATCCTTCAAACTGTCAGCCATCTTAGTTTTATGCATTCTGATTGGCACATGCTCCTAACTCTTTTTGCTTTTAAATTCTCAAAAAATTTGCATTTATGCATGTAAGAATAGGTTATCTATGATTTAGGGGCAGTGAATTAATTATATAAAGTAAATGAATATAATCGATCATTGCAAATTTTAAGTATTCTCTAATATGTATACATATACATACTTCATATATATTCTCCTCTTTCTCTCTCTCTCTAAATATATATTCATATATTCTCTCTCTCAACATATATGAAGAGAAAGAGACAGATTTTGGCTGGTGACTTATTTACATACTTTATCTTAATAGCAATTTATTCATTTTAGTAGACATTTTATGACCTTCATTATCCCTCATTTGGGAACCAAATGAAACATTTTCTACATTTCCAATTCAGTGAATTGGTTGTATCATAAAATATAATCAAATTATTCAGAGAAACAGTTTAAATTAATAGCACATGCTGGGTCTCTATCACAAACTTTGGTTCAAGAAGTTTATTCTCCTTTCCATTTAAGGAGTTGGGTTATTATGCTGCAACTAATGGGAAATTAATAGATTTTTAAAGTTCTGCAAGCAATAAAGATCTTACACCCTTGCATTATTTTTAATTATAAAATGTTATGGTTGATTTCCTTCCATGTTGATCTATACACAAGGGTATAATTTTAAGTGGATGTAAACCTTTCATCAAAACACAAGGAAAATTCAGTTTATTCCTAAAAATTGTTCAGAAACTAAGTCAAGTCTGTCATTTATCACTCATAGATTTACTGCTAAAGAAGTAGGTGGCACAAAAATTAAAATGTCCTTATATTTCACCTCCTTGAAAGAAGGGAACTGAACAGGAATTATCACTGTTTCCATGGGTCTAGAAAAGAATCTTAAAAATAATAAGGGCTTAACAAGTGCTTTTTGAATTGCTCTTGTTCTCTGTTATAAAACAGTCTGATAATAAAGTAGACTAATCTATACAGCTTTCAAATGATCTAGGGTGAAAATCACTGAATATGAAACATGGACCTACAGATTAGTACTCAATAATATTAATTTATCCTTAGGACAAATGGAGCAATCCATTATCACTGTGTTCAAGATGACTATCTTATTGCTGGCAGTACAATATTTTGTCTGGTTTGTCAAGAATTAGATCCAAACCTTTTGGGAGAGACTTAAGTTTGGTCCCAATGCTTTCCTCCCCATACCACACCTTTCTCCATGTGACTCTGTAGTTCTTCCCACTAGATGCAGAGTTTACTTTCCCTTTACTTGACTTTGGGTCAACCATGTGACTGGCTTTGGCCGATATGTTTTAGGAGTAGTGATGTAACCAAAGGCACAAAATCTAGTTCCTTGGTAGGGTTTACCCTTCTGACATCATCTTAAGAAGACACAGGGTTAAAAAAAAAAAAGAAGAAGAAGAAGGTGACTACAACACAGGGTCTCAGAATGAACCCATGTTGACTGAATGCAGGAAGGAACCACACCCAATGGAATTTTCAATGTGAAAACAGTCAGGAGAGATCACCCAATTCACAGTTAACCTGCATACTCCTGAGTGTGAAAACAAATACCTAGGATTGCATGCTACCAAGCAGGTTATTCAGCATTGTTGTAGCAATTGATGATTGATATAGTTCTTAAAGGCAGACACCACGTTGAATTCAAGTTTGTCCATAGCACTTATCCAAGTGCAAATTTGTAGTAGGCAACCAATAAATGACTATGAGATGAAATGTTTGAAAAGATCTATTTTTGAAACTTTAAGCTTTAAGGACTTTTCTTCTCAGTATTTTACTACAAAAATTTTAGAACAGAAAAGTTCAAAGAGTTGTCCAGGAAACATCCATATAGTCATCCCCTCAATTTGCAAACCCACCATTAACTTTCGGATGTCACTTTCAGTAACTGAACAAAACTGGCTAACTAAAGAATCTAGCTATAACTGAAGAATCTAGCAAAACAGCCATGTACTGTTTCTCCATAAATTGTAGTTATCATATTGGATCATCCTTTTTCCTTCTATTTCCTAATGACTCAGAAGAGAAACAGATCAAGACTACTGCACTCAAGGATGACTGTTGTATATATTCTCTATCAGGAATTTAGAAAGATCAATTGAAATGACTAAGACAAATTACACACCCAAATCTAAATCATATACATAATATAACTAACTGTACAGCTTGGTAAGAATGGTTTCTGTCATTCATTATCTGTACTGACCCAGTTCTCCTACAAAATGCCCAAATTAATCATTTTCATGCAAGGAAGAGAGGAAACCTCTTCCATGAAGTGGAACTAGGCTAGTCCAGCCGTTCCTCAGCCTTCCTCTAGATTTAGGCCCCGTCTAGACCTGGACTAGAATTTAGAAGGGTCATGATGAAGGGAAAGAAGTAATTTACATTTCAGAGCTTACCACTCCACCCAACACACATGTCTAGCAATAAAGACTTTCATGTGTATGAAGCAATGTAAATAAATGATGTAATTGAGGGACTACAACTGGGACGGATGAATCCCTCAGCATGCTATCCATCCCTGTGCTTATAGGATATTGTAGGAGCACAACAAACATGCATTTAACTCACACGGATTCAAGTATATACACTCAGGCTCATTGAAAAGAACTGAGGAATGAGAGACAGAAACAGAATTAAAACAGTGTCAGTGGTTCTGTTAGTTATTCCATTCAACCAAATGGGCCACAAAATAAATGTGCACTTGGAGTTACAGTTCTACTCTCCCTTTAATTCACCTCACTCCATCTCTGAATTCCTCTATTTGTGTAAGCTTCTTGCTATTATGAGAGTGATTTTATATATAGTGTTTATATATATATATATATATTTTTTTTTTTTTAAGATTTTATTTATCTATTTGACAGAGAGAAAGTACAAGTATGCAGAGCAGCAGGCAGAGGGAGAGGGAGAAGCAGACTCTCCGCTGAGCAGGGAGCCCGATGAGGGACTCGATCCCAGGACCCTGGGACCATGACCTGAGCTGAAGGCAGCCACTCAACTGACTGAGCCACTCAGGCGCCCCTTGAAAGATTTTATTTACTTATTTGACAGGGAGAAAAAAAAAACAGTGAGAGAGAGAATACAAGTGGGGGAGGGGGAGTAGGAGAGGGAGAAGCAGGCTTCCCACTGAGTGGGGATCTCCATGCAGGGCTTGATCCCAGGAATCCGGGATCATGACCTGAGCTGAAGGCAGATGCCCAATGACTGAGCCACCCAGGCACCCTGATTCCAGTTTTTAAATATACACATTTTCTCATACAGTAGCACTTTTAAACACAAGCCAACTGCCTAATCTCTTGCCAAACTGAAGAAAGAGAGCTCTCCTCAAGCTGGAAGAAAAGCTGCCAATGAGATGGGGTATCCAAACAAAACCAAACTCTGTAATCTTAAGAATGATCAAAGGTCTTTCTCTGACTTATCTTGCTTAGCAAAATATTCTCTAGCTCCATCTATGTCATTGCAAATGGCATGATTTCATTCTTTTTATGACTGCATAGTATTCCATTGTGTGTATATGTGTTTACATATATAAGTATATATGTACAAGTGTATACACACACACACACACGCACACACATATACCACATCTTTTTTTATCCATTCATCAATCGATGGACACTTGGGCTGTTTCCATAATTTGGCTATTGAAAGAAAGGAACTGAAGTGGAACTATGATGAATGGGATGAAGCAGATAATGCTGCTATAAACATCAGGGTGCATGTACCCCTCTAAATTAGTATTTTTGTATCCTTTGATTAAATACCTGTAATGCAGGGGCGGCTGGGTGGCTCAGTGGGTTAAAGCCTCTGCCTTCAGCTCAGGTCATGATCCCAGGGTCCTGGGATCGAGCCCCACCTCGGGCTCTCTGCTCAGCAGGGACCCTTCTTCCCCCTCTCTCTCTCTGTCTGCCTCTCTGCCTAATTGTGATCTCTCTCTGTCAAATAAATAAATAAAATCTTTAAAAAAAAATACCTGTAATGCAATTGCTGAATTGTAGGACAGTTTTATGCTTAACACTCTGAGGAACCTCCATATTGTCTTCCACAGGGCCTGCACCAACTTGCATTCCCACCAACAGTGCACGAGGGTTCCCCTTTCTCCGCATCCTCACCAACACCTGTTCTTTCTGCTGTTGCTGTTTTAGCCATTCAGACAGGTGTCAGGTGCTATCTCATTGTATTTTTTTTCAAGTTTTTATTTAATTCCAGTTAGTCAACATATAGTGTGATATTAGTTTCAGGTGCACAATACAGTGGTTCAACACCTCTTACATCACCTGTTTTCCAAAGTGGCTGCACCAGTTTGCATTCTCATCAACAGTACAAGACGGTTTCCCTTTCTCCACATCTTCACCAACACCCACACGATTCCCCTCATATGTGGAATTTAAGAAACAAAACAAATGAATAAAGGGACAAAAGAGAGTCAAAGAGGCAAACCAAGAAATAGACTGTTAACCCTAGAGAACAAACTGGTCACCAGAGGGGAGGTGTGTGAGGGGATGGGGGGAACAGGTGGTGGGATTAAGGAGGGCACCTTCGATAAGCCGCTGGTGATGTACAGAAGCGTCGGATCACTATGTTGTACACTGAAACTAACAGTATTCTGTGTTAACTGGAATTTCAATAAAGACCACAAAAAGAATAATCAAAGGTAATTCTGACTTCAAATGATACTGCATACACTGATTTTAAATCTAACCTTCATGCTAAATTGACTTCCGTCTCCTGGGATGAGATTAAAATCTCTACCTCCCAAATGAATTCTGGAGTCTCCAATCTCTCATGAAGAGTTAGGATTATTGTCTACATTTTAGAATGAATTAATATTTACCAAGTGTTGGTGTTAATGCATGAATCATACCTTTACTGTTTACCATCTATGAAATAATTTTAGTAGTTATTTGCCCAATTTTCATATCTCTTCTACTAGATAGTGAGATTCTAGACACTTTTCTCTTTTTGCATCCCTCAGAGTATAAGCACATTTCACTGCACAGTGTTGTGAAAGAAGCAGCAAATTAACTCAAAAACCAACCATGACTACTTTCCCATCAGATCATACTGACATCTAACAGGACATTAAATGTAAACAGATACCAAACATTTGGGACTATGAATATATACTTTTATATTATACTAAATCAAAATAGAGTGAGACTGTCTTACATTAAAAAGAAAAAAAGAAACAAGAAAAGTAGTATGATATAACAGTCATGTCACATAGGAGATCTAATATGATGAGAAATAGATCTCCTCTTATCGAATCCATTGAATTTGAAGGATTGACTTGGAAAAATATAGACCCAGAAGGAAATAGTATAATACTCTATAATGCTGACATTTATTAACTACTTAAAACAATCTTTTGAGGTAGGTACTATTCTTATCCCTATTTTACAGATGAAAAAAAATATCATGAGAAGATAAGGAGCTTGCCTAACATCATACAGCTAATGTCAGTGCTGGAATTTGAAATCAGGCAAGCGGGCTCCAGAACCTGTATATACATTCTCTCCATCACAGTACCCAGTGCCAGGTATATGACACTAACAACCTTTATCTAGACAAATGATTTCCCTTTTTGCCCTGCCGGGAGTGAGACTTCTTATATGCACATATGAGATGCTGAATATCAACCATCCATTTAAGAAACATAATCCCAAAGCAATGTAACTGAACATGAAATAATAATGCAGAAAAAAAGAAAAACCTTTAGAAGTATTTTTAAATCTAACACTACACAAGAAAATAATGCACCAATCAGCAAAATATGTCCCTTGGATCAATTCTATGCTGTAGATGCAGTTTACAAGGAAAAGGAGTAATTCCAAGGTACTAACAACTCATCAACAAAGGTTTTATGAGTAAAAACAAAAGCACACTTTATAGTATGGTAAATGTTCTGTTGAAGTCCAAATAAAAATCTAAGCATATTGATGGTCTTTCTAATCATGAATATTTCAAGCATGCCATTACTTTTTTTTTCTTTATAATTCAGAAGTTTAATAAACAGCCACTAAACATTACATCAAAGCATTTGCAAACAGTTTCTACAGAAAGGCAAAGGTCAGGTTTTCATTCTAAACTCCTTTAGATGATCATTAACAGCCCCACCCACCCCACCAGCCCCCATCCCCACATGTCCACAACACTACACTCTTCTAGTCATGAATGCATGCCATTACTTCCTGAACTCATGTTCTAACTACAATTTCTCTGTAGACATCATTATTCCTTATGGTTTAGCATCCTTTGGACTGGCAAAGACACGCACTCCTAGAAAGAATGAATATAGGTTGGATCTTGCCATTTACTTAGGAAAGGGCCCATCACTGTGTTTTCCTTACACCTAGAGGTAGATGTGATTCTAAATTTTCCTATATGTTTAAGTAAATTCACAGTTCCCAGTGTTCTTTCTAATGCAAATATCTGGCTGGCTATTCCCCATTTTCTCCCTTTCTCAGATCTGTTCTTCCCTTTGCTCTGCTGTCATTCCTTTCCCATGTAAGCACATACAGCTACTCAATAAATATTTGTTGAATATTGAGTAGTATCACATAAACAAAAATCCCCAAACCCAACCACTTCACATGCTGATTTTTTGGCTTTCAAATACCATTCATGATTACTTTTCCTACACTCCAAAAGAACAATTTCAATCCAGTTAATCTCCTGATTTTACTTGAGGACATTTTAATGTAACCCAGTACTTTTGTTAAACTACGCATGTCCTTTACAACTTCTAGCTTTAAGACAGATGTAGCTGGAATCTAATACAGATTAACTCAGCCAATAAAATCCTAAGGTAAATAAAGAGGGTGTTCTTGATTTCTGATAAAAACTTAAATTCAATAAGGAATACATTTTCATTTTTATTCCTAGCCCTTCCATTTAGACCCCGATAGGTGGATCTTCATTTTTTTAAAGACTTTATTTATTTATTTATTTATTTGAGAGAGAGAGAAAGAGAGAGGACACTAGAGAAAGGGAACAAGCACAAATGGGGGGACCAAGGGAGAGGGAGAAGCACGCTCCCTGCTCAGCAGGGAGCCTGCTGTGGGGCTCACTCCCAGGACCCTGGGATCATGACCTGAGCTGAAGGCAGAAGCTTAACCCAATAAGCCACCCAGGCATCCTGGGTCTTCATCTTTACATACTTTAAATGTTTTTTTTTTTTTAATTTCAATATTATAAAATGTCTGTTTCACCTTAATTACAATATACAGTTAGGCTTCATTAAGTATAATTTGAAAATTATGTAAAAATATCATTTTAATAGGTTAAATGTTACTTTCACTGCTTGCTTTTCAAATTGTCTGCGCCTTAAACAACCAATCACCGATATCACCAAATATGTACTTACAGTCAAAAAGGAGCTTCTACCATTAAAATATTCAAGCTTCAAAACTCGCAGATGGATGGTTTCCAATTAGCAAGAAGTAGTACAGAATGCTTTCAAATGTATTTAAGAAGAGAGCTCAACAAAGGCTAATCCTTTGTGGGTGGAAATTTCAGTCAAGAGGAAAACAATCTTTTAAGAACAGTATTAAAAAGAACAAACTTTTTTAATGCTACAGGAAATAGAAATACAGTTTTCGAAAACTTAACATAAACATATGTGTGTCACCACATTACAGGACAAACAGGTTGTGTGCCTATCAAAAAGTCAGTAAGAAAACACCTTTTTAACACCTCCCAATGACCTGACCTAAGTCAGTAAAACTTAGGTGACTTAGGTCACCCAGAGATGAGATGACACTGTTTCTTCAGATATAAGTGGGAAAAACTTTCAATAATACTGAGGTTGCTACCATGAAAAGAGATGAAAGGTGATTTGGGACAACTAGGCCAGAACAGCATACTGGCTGAGGGTACGGAATCTTGAGTTGTACTGTCTGGACGATCGTGGTTTTTACTCATGTGTGAGTAAATTGTGCAGCCTTTCCAGTCTCAACTTGTTCATTCTAAGTCATTCTAAATTAATAGAATTCTCCAGAAAGAATAAACAAGTAGTTGTATATAAAGATCTTGGAGGGGCGCCTAGGTGGCTCAATGGGTTAAGCCTCTGCCTTCGGCTCAGGTCATGATCTCAGGGTCCTGGGATCGAGCCCCACATCGGGCTCTCTGCTCCGCAGAGAGCCTGCTTCCCCCTCTCTCTCTCTGCCTGCCT
Source organism: Mellivora capensis (assembly GCA_004024625.1). Taxonomy (NCBI): domain Eukaryota; kingdom Metazoa; phylum Chordata; class Mammalia; order Carnivora; family Mustelidae; genus Mellivora; species Mellivora capensis. The sequence goes on from PISX010004240.1 coordinate 89,588, forward strand.
CTCTGCCTACTTGTGATCTCTGTCTGTCAAATAAATAAATAAAATCTTTAAAAAAAAAAAAAAAGCAGCTCTTGGAACAGTGTCTATGCTGTAGGAGAGCTGGAGTTATGAGTTTGAGATGGCACTAAAACTCGTTAAGACTGGTGCTATATTTACTTAACTTTATAGAAAAATTCAAGGCAGGGGTGACAACAGAGATATCCACAGTGTGCCATCAGCAGTCCCAGCATCTGCCCAAGTACACACAGTATTTTGCCCCATCACCCACCCAGAGCGTAAGCACTGAGGCACCTGTGGGTCACCTGAACCTAGAATCTACAAACCTGTCCTCCTAATACTATGTTATACTGTCCCAGTCACACAGGCCAGAGTCCTGCACACCAATGCAAAGCTCTCTTAACACAGGTGCAGTTCCACCTGGCCAAGGAGGCGGACCCAATGTTCCTCATTTTTATTGACTATTTCCAGGGCAACAATGCTGCAGAGCCCAGTGTCATTCTCAGTGAGGTCTGCGTCAACGCAGGCCTGATGGTATTCACTTACTCACAGTCTGTCATGTAGAAAGTGCTCTAAAAATGTTACCTGTTAGTCCTTCAGTTAGCAGACAGATAATATTCTGTGTCAGTTACTACACAGTCTCACTATCAGTGAAGGTACTGTCAATAATACATGAAAGTGGGGGCACCTGGATGCCTCAGTTGGTTGAGCATCTGCCTTCAGCTCTGGTCATAATCCCAGGGTCTTGGGTTCGAGCCCCGAATTGGGCTTTCTGCTCAGTGGGGAGCCTGCTTCTCCCTCCCCATCTGCCTGTCACTCTACCTACTTGTGCTCCTTCCCTCTCCTTGTAAAATAAATTTAAAAAAAAACATGAAAGTGAAGACTGCCAGATGAATTTAAAGTATCCACTGAGTACTGAGACAGTAAGCATCTGTTGAGAGTAGTAAGAATGCCCCTTTTGCCTGCTAAGTTATCTGTTTCCCTCCTTGCTCTAGTAAAAGACTTCCAGTTTTTCTTTGGGAGGTCCATTCTTACCACAATCTCATATAGTTCTGGTGGGGACGGCCCGCCCCTGTATCTAAGGGTAGGACTTGCATTGCAGGCTTGTGGCCCTGAGAGTAATCCAAGATTGACGTGTAATTCAAGTTAGGCCACTGAGGGTCACCTTGGAATTTTACCCGAGTTATTTCAAAAGAGATAGGTTTGCTCAGCCACTAGCTCATCATGATATGGCTTCTGAGGTGAGCATCAGTGGCCAGGCACTGAATGGAAAAAGCCTGCCTGAGAACAGAGGATGCATAGATCAAAGCCATTACAAAAGATGAAAAGACAGCAGAAACTGAAGTCTCTGGAATTTTCAAAAACAGAGGTTAGTAAATCTGTTTGAATTTGGTTTCTGTTGAGTCTGCAAGATTCCTGACTAATCCAGGGAATGAAGTGTGAGGGGAGATGCAAATGAAAAGATGGGCTGTTTAAATGGAAAGAGCATCCTCGCCAACATCTATCATTTCCTGACTTGCAGAGAAAAGGGAACCCTCCTGCACTGTTGGTGGGAATGGAAGCTGGTGCAGCCACTCTGGAAATCAGTATGGAGGTTCCTCAAGATGTTGAAAATAGGGCTACCCTACAACCCAGCAATCACACTACTGGGTATTTACCATTAAGATACAAATGTAGTGATCTGAAGGGGCACGTGCACCCGAATGTTTATAGCACCAATATCCACAATAGCCAAACTATGGAAAGAACCTAGATGCTAGATGTCCATCAACAGACGAATGGATAAAGAAGAAGTGGTATATATATACAATGGAATACTATGCAGCCACCAAAAGAAATGAAATCTTGCCATTTGCAATGACCTGGATGGAACTAGAGGGTATTATGCTGAGTGAAATAAGTCAGTCAGAGAAAGACAATTATCATAAGTCAATCAGAGAAAGATAAATTATCATATGATCTCCCTGATATGAGGAAGTTGAGAGGCAATGTGGACAGTTTGAGGGATAGGGAAGGAATAAATGAAACAAGATGGGATTGGGAGGGAGAAAAACCATAAGAGACTCTTAATCTCACAAAACAAACTGAGGGTTGCCGGGGGGAGTGGGTAAGGGAGAGGGTAGTTGGGTTATGGACACTGGGGAGGGCATGTGCTATGGTGAGTGCTGTGAAGTGTGTAAGCCTGACGATTCACAGACCTGTACCCCTGGGGCAAATAATACATCATATGCTAATAAAAAAGAAAACAAAACTGCAGCCCCCCCCCAAAAAAAAGGTAAGAACAAAAGCCACAACAAAGAGTCGTAGCAAGCCCGTGCCAGTGTAGAGCCCTGGTGGAAGTGTATTCGTGACTGAAAGAGCTGGCCTGACTAGGGCTAAGGCTGGGAAGGGGGCGGGTTAACCTCTTCTTGAGTATTAGCCATTCATGATATCCTCCAGCACAGGTGAATGGTCCAGCATGAAGCAAGGATGAACTGCAACGGCTCCATTCCTGGGAAAAATGGGCAGAACTTCTGAGTGTAGGACATATTCCAGTGTGCTGGCTGAGACATGGTGCTTGGCTTCTCAAAGGCACTAGAATCACAGTAGGTATGGAGAAACCCTTGGTCATCCAAGAGACAGAGACAGAAACATATCAGCCAGAGACCAGACCAAAAGTGAAACTGATATTAAAGAAAACTACTACCTGATTGTGCCGAAGAATTCTATTTGGGTTCAGTCTGAGCAGCCTGGAGATAAAGGACGGTCATGGCTACTATCTGAGCTAGGACTTGTACGGGGCAGGTTTTCCCTTTTGATCTTAATAGGAAAATATTAAAAAAAAAAAAGTTTTCCAAAACTATCGTCTATCATGAGTGCAGCTAAAAGAAAACTTTCATAAATACATTTCATTCATATGAGATGAACACTTTAAAAACAAAACTGGAGAATTTCTATTATTAGGTGAAAATACTACTACTTGGCATTTGGGATGGGGCATTAGATATTCACATGGAAAAAATACAAAGTAAAAAAAAGCAACAGTACAAACAGCAATAAAATATTTATCTTACTGGCTGATGGAAAAATATTATATTATATATACATATTATAAAAATATTAATGAGATACTGATAAACTACAGACTGGAAATCAAACTTGAACTTACACAAGCAATCATTACAGGGGTCACATGATATACTCTAAACACACCTTTTTTATGAATCAGGTAAGATAAAAAGTATATATTTGGGACATCTGGGTGGCTCAGTCATTAAGTGTCTGTCTTTGGCTCAGGTCATGATCCCAGGGTCCTGGGATCGAGCCCCATGTCAGGCTCCCTGCTCTGCAAGAAGCCTTCTTCTCCCTCTCCCACTCCCCCTGGCTTGTGTTCCCTCTCTGTCTCTCAGTCTGTCAAATAAATAAGTAAAATCTTTTTTAAAAAGTATATAGTCAAAATTATCAGTATATAGAACATCATCCTTTAAAACTGCAAAATATTTGGGGCATCTGGGTGGCTCAGTTGGTAAGCATCTGACTCTTGATTTTGGCTCAGGTCATGATCTCAGGGTCCTGAGACCAAGCTATGCATTGGGTTCCATGTTCAGCGCGGGGTCTGCTTGAGATTCTCTGTCCACCACCCCCCTAGCCCCACTCTCCCACATGTGTTTTCTCTAAAATAAATAAAATATTTTTTAAAAAATTGCAAAAGAGGGGCACCTGGGTGGCCTCTGCCTTCGGCTCGGGTCACGGTCCCAGGTCCTGGGATCGAGCCCCGCATTGGGCTACCTGCTCAGCAGAGAGTCTGCTTCCCCTCCTTCTCTCTCTGCCTGCCTCTCTGCCTGCTTGTGATCTCTGTCAAATAAATAACTTCTTTAAAAAGACCCGTTTAAAATAAAAAATTGCAAAAGATCCAAAGTTGAATATTTTAACTCTTTGCTTTTTTAAGCCATGTTTTTAATTGTCTATTATAATCTCATCATAGTTTACTTCATGATGTTGACAATAAGCATATATTTAATGAATGCTTACTAGGAATATACTGAGTAGTTTCATATATGCTTTCTTACTATCGGAATTTCCTCAGACCCCAGGAAACCATGAGTTGAAAATGGTATCATATTAAAAGGAAAAAACCTAGATTTCAGTGGCTCTCTTCCCAGGTACTGACAAAGAACCTCTACTTGCTTGCAAAAGTAGCATTCAGTTATATCCGAGAGTCTGCAGGTGTTAACTTATGTGTGTTCACATAAGTGCCTAAGTACCATTATATCCACAGGCAATGGATATACAATGGAAACTTCTTTTTGTTTCCACTCACAGCTGGACACCCTGTTACTCTGTCAGACACCCAGAGACAACTCAGTCTCTGCTAGTCGTCCTCTAAGTGCCATCGTGTCCTCCTTCAGTTAGGCCAGACATCTAGCGTTGTCACTGAACACTGCAAATGAAGCAAGCACTGGCACGCTCCCGTTGGCAAAGCTGGTCAGGAGTGGTGTGGTGAAGTGGTGTGCCAAGTGCCTCCCTCTCCTCATATCCCAAAACATCTTTGTGGGTCCTAATGTTTTACAACATTTTTATTGGAAGTGCTCCTTCTGGTTTTGGTTTTTAACTTTAATCCCTCCACCCTGTTATTTTTATCCCAATATTCCATAGGAACCCTGCAGGGAGAAGGGAAGGTGGAGAAATTACATCAGATGACAAATCTCAAAAGGGGATATCATGTTTAATGTACTATTGACTATTGTTTTTTTATTGTTTCATTTATTTATTTGAGGGAGAGACACAGAGCAAAGGGAGAGGGAACAACAGACTCCCCTGCTGAGCTTGTAGTGGGACATAGGGCTCAATGTGGGATTCGATCCCAGGACCCTGAGATCATGACCTGAGCTGAAGTCAGATGTTTAACCAAGTGAGCCACCCAGGCATGGCTACTATTGACCATTCTTTCTAATAACCAAGGCTTTCTTACTGTGTCAAGTTGATTTTACTTAGCTCCTACTTCCCTCAGAACTAACTCTCCTCAAAATCATCTCAACCCTTAAGTCAGAAATTACTTGGTTTTAAGTAACAGAAGTCTAATTCAATATTGAGCTGTTAGGGGATGGTGGAGAAAACTTACTAGCTCAACAAATTCAAATTCCAGGGGTAGTTCTGTCTTTAGGCACAGACTTGTCCAAGGACATCAATAATATCTTTGAAGAGATCTCTCTTTTTTTCCATCTCTGTTACTCTTCACGTTGGTTTTGGTCTCAGGCAAGCCCTGCCCCCTCCCTCTCCCAACAAAAATGGGGATAGTACTTCCTCTTCTTCTTGGTTCCAGAAAAAGTCATTGGCATGCATTTGATTGCAATAGCTTGAGGAACTGGGCCCATAACTCAGCCAGCCACTGTGGCCAGAGAGATGGAGCATTCTGGTTGCCAATCTTGTTACTAAGAAGGGCAAACCATGTAATTAACATCCCTAGCAGCTAGCAGGAGGATAGTTTACCAAAAAGTAAAAAAATTAAAAAAATAATAAGCTGGGCAATAATAATTATCCACTAGAGTCCTGTTCTCAACAGATACCTGCAAGGCCAATCTGATCACAAAGCATGCCCAGATAAATTGGAACCTCATCAATAGGAATGACATGGTTTAAATTCTTCCCTTAGCTCATGTGCAAAGAGCCAGGATTCAAAATTGGGTCTCACTGCTCCAATGCCTATGTTCATTTGACCATAGTCTCTGTTTTCCTAATTATAACATGTTTTCACATTTCAGAAGAGCATTTCTAGCTAAAATCATGCAGGCACACCAAGAGAAAATACAACTCTGGGGAAGTCAGAAAAGCTAAAGCAGAGTCTCTCAAAGTATGTTCCACACCCCCTAATTCAGAATGACCTGGGGAGTTTATTATGATTTCAGCTTTGGGGATCCCTTCTGAAGTCTTAAATCACAGTCTTTGGATTTATCTGCTCCCTATACTCGCACCTGTCCACTGTTAATGGTCTAGTCCAAAAGAATGAATTATCTGATAAAATGATGCCTTCCCTGCTGTGATGAAAGTTCCCGTTCAACCAGATATGTACATCTCTGTTCATACCAACTTGCACACAAGTAAAAGAGAACTATGTATTATCAATGATTTAGTGAGCCTTCAGTGCAGTGCTGTTTTGGGGTACGGCCAATGCTATGGCTCAGGTTCCCCATACTGATTCAACATCACAGCCAGGCTATTTTCAGAAATACATGTCAGAGTTGTCTGTTTGCATGGAGGCAAACACAGCACTACTTTCAACACAGAGTCAGTATAACACAGAAGGAGTACATCGTTGGTGCTGCCCTGGCCACCTCTAAAAGCCACAGTATGGAGGAAGTTCCTCAGCTACCATTGTGATTGATTACGAAGGTAAAGGGCAAGAGAAAAAGGAGGGAGTTTTTTCTCTTAAGAAACTTAAGGCCTTAAGGGATATTTTTAAATGCCTATGTTTTCTAGTTGAGGAAAGTGGCAAGGGCAAAATGAAGAGCAGTCATGTGTCCGTAAAAGAGTGCTCGCCCAAGGTGAGGCATCCTTTGCCTTTACCGGCATTAAGATTTAAGGAACCATTTGAGGCATTTGTTCTCAATCTTTGCAATATGTGGCTATCACCCGGGGAGGATTAACAAGCACTGTTGCCTGGATCCCTGCCCTGGACATCTGGGGTGTGGTCCCAGAGCAGGCTCCTCCCCAGGTGATTCTGATGGGCAGCAGGAATTGAAAACCACTGGGAGAAGGGAACTGTTAAATCGATGAGCGAAAATACCTACAGAAGGGTTTTAAAGGCCATTCCTCTTAGGAGACATCTGAACAAAGTGTTTGTCAGTAGGCAAAAGAAATTGGTGAGGTTTTTCTTGGATAATTAATAATAAATATGAAAATAGCCTAGGACTTCAACCCTCAAAAATAATTAGGTTTGGAATACAGAGTGCTGTGCACATGGCAGGCAGAAAACAGAAATGTTAGCTACAGGAGAATGAAGAAGTGGAGAACCTTACCACCCAGGATCAGGAAACTGAATTCAACTTAAGAGCCAAGTTAAGAGCCACCATACATGTCCATAAATGGCGGTGGCACACTGAAAACCTGGCCTGGAAATGGAAACATTGCAAATAGCAGAGCAAGGTGGTTAATCCAATGCATCTTTAAAAAAGCCACCTCCAGGGAGTTTTATTTCCTTCTTTCTCCCTAACAGGCATTTTTAGCTACAACCATGAAGTCATTATACTCCCAACAAAGAAACTGCATGGGAGACCATTGAATTATCTAATATCTGCGAGTCTAAGTTTACATTGTTGTCCAGAGAGCTAGGTAAGACCACGACTGTTAGTCCATGGTTCAAGACTGCTACAAATAAAGATTTGGAGTTGATTTAAGGTTGTCTTTGGTTCAGTTTCCTGCTAAACCTGCAGGAAAGCAGCAGAAAGGATCCATGTGCGAACATAACACCATGATGCCTGAGTCATTCCTCATGGAGACACTTCTGCCTGAAGTTAGAAGATCACCAGACCCAGCATGGAGTCAGGAATTCATAATGTGAGAAGAGTTAACAACCATGGGCCCACTGCTTTTTAAATGATTTTATTTAGGCGTCTATGTAAATCAGCACTCAGGGATCCACTCAATATAAAAGGGCATTATCACAGCAGCACGTCAGTAACATACTTCCTACTCTAATTCTTACTCTGTGGTTGGGCAGCAGAAGGCCTGAAGACTGCCAGCCATACATGGCAACTGCCAAACGCAGGACGTGCTCCGCCGGCCCACTCGGTGTGTAATGGCACTTGTTACAGGGGCCAAGTACACTCAAGTAAGGGGAGGCTCTATTTAGGAACTGTTAAGTCACAGGATGATCAGTTGAGGCCATTCCGTTTGGGTGTTTCTACTCTAAATATTTTAACTAAAAATCCATAGCTTGGGACCTACAAAACAAGGGATGTGGAGAGTGCTCAAGAAATTACTTTGGGGGCGCCTGGGTGGCTCAGTCGGTTGAGCGTCTGCCTTCGGCTCAGGTCATGATCCCAGGGTCCTGGAATCGGGCCCCGCATCAGGCTCCCTGCTCATCGGGGAGCCTGCTTCTCCTTCTCCCTCTCCCCCTGCTTGCGTTCCCTCTCTCGCTGTCTCTTTGTCAAATAAATAAAAAATCTTTAAAAAAAAGAGAAATTACTTGGGGAAAACTCTATGAAAGATATATTAACTGGCTCAACAGAGCACGCATAAAATTGCTTGTTTTCAAGTATCAAACAAGGACCCCATTAGACTGAGCTGGCTCTAATGCCTCGGTAAGCAAAGCTAAACTTAAGCCCGAGTCAATGCACTTGAATCAGAGAAAAAGACATTGAAAAACCACTGATCACAAAGAGCCCACTAGATTTCCCAGTAACGCAACCACTTAAGTTATAGTCGGTCATATCATTACTGTCTTTCACTTCTTTGTCTTCTCCATACAAGCCTTGCTCCAACTCCTGTCTGTGAAGCGCTCTTAATCATTTCAGATTTGGTGCTGTCCTACAATTCAAATCGATGCTTGCTTAAAGAAACACTTCAAAATTGTAATGTGCCTCAGTTTATCCTGTAACACTTGTAACAAATTCAACAGGTACTGTCAGGCCGTGCCTAGCAACCAAAGCTTGCATTCCACTCCCCCAACAAATAAGATAATTTGCCTCCTATCTGAGGCTTCAAATTTTAGGCCATATTTTCCAGGGTTAGAGTTCCTCAAGGTACGATTCCTGACCAGCTGTATGAAAGTCATCAAGGCTTCTTTTCCCCCCAGCAAATGCAATTCCCTGCTCCTATCAGAGACCTAATGAAGCAGACTATCTGGTGTCCAGGGCATCTGAACCAGCATTTGTATAGGCCATGCAAACACTACAGTTAGAAAACCACTCCTCCAGTGACTTTTGAACCAGGTACTTCCTAAAATCAGGAAGTTGGGTGCTGAGCAGGAGTTGTAAACTGCGCATCTAACAACAGACTAGCTACAGGCATCTGGGTACTGATGTCACCAAGTTTAACTGTGTGGCTCCGGGTATGACAACCTCACCGAACACGAATTGCCCCTCGTCCTACTGACCGCTTTTTGTCCCTACCCAGTATCAGGGTCACCATCTCAGACTCCCTTGTGCTTTGGCTGTCAATGGTTTTGTCCTGATTCTGAATCTCAGTAATTCTTATGGCCTCCACTAGCACATTAGGAACTCCTATCAATTCTTCCTCTGTGGCCTGGGATAGGAAAATGATGAAGTATTTCCAGATCTTGCTGATTATAGTCTGACAGTCATGAGACAGAGCAGATTAAGAAGAGCCATCGTAAAACTAGACATAACTATTTGGACAGGGATCTTCTAGAGGATAGTTTCATCTCAATTATTAGCTTAGGTAGCAAATCCAAGCCTGGCAGTGGGGACAGAGTGTAAAACTAAAATGCAAAATGCAGGGATGGTATTCCAGGGGAGACCTTTTTATTGTAGGATCCAAAATCGAATGGTGTTGATTTCCTAATTGGTGACCATGGCAATGAAGGAAACAACAGTCCACACTGGGAAATCAGGACTGACACTTGGAGATCATGAAATCCTGTAAGTAGGTAACAGAGCTCCAAGTATGGGTCTTTCGTTTAAGGGCAGCATTCCAACCAGTTGGAGTAAAGGTGTTGTTTTTCTTTTATTTACCAAGTCAAGAGCTCAGCAGCAACAGTGAACCTCGCTTTCATATATGATGTAGGGACATACCTTAGAACCCACTGGAAGAAAGGCTGTTTTGATGGCCTTGAGCCTCCTAAATCCCTCCTGCTTCTAGTTAGGCTGGGCCTCACTGGGGCTGCATATCATAATTATCCCCAGAGGAGTTTGGTTGCTGTTACTCTGTCACTGTTTATATACAGATCCAAGAACTATCTCATCAGAACATTCTTTGTGTTTTGGCCCAGCTGTCTGCGCATTTTAAAACTACACAGGTGAGGGGCGCCTGGGTGGCTCAGTGGGTTAAAGCCTCTGTTTTTGGCTGAGGTCATGGTCCCAGGGTCCTGGGATCGAGCCCTGCATCGGGCTCTCTGCTCAGCGGGGAGCCTGCTTCCTCCTCTCTCTCTGCCTGCCTCTCTGCCTACTGGTGATCTCTGTCAAATAAATAAATAAAATCTTAAAAGAAAAACAAACAAGAACACACAAAAAAAAGCCCTACACAGGTGATTCATACGAACTACCAGGTTAGAAGCATCAGAACTCCCAGGCATCAGAACCCGGCTGAACCAACAAGGAGTTGGGCAGCAGGCAGTGGTGGGGAAAACGGCAAGTGGGGTCCACTACTGGTCCAAGCAAAATAAGCCTCTGGGCAAAGTGCCATGAAAAAGTCTAAGTCTCTCTTTCTCTTTTCTGGAAGACAGAGAGAGAGAGAAAGACTCTCAAGCAAGTTCCACGCCAAGCACAGAACCCAATGTAGGGCCCGATCTCATGAGCCTGAGATTATGACCTGAGCCAAAATCAAGAGTTGGATGTTTAAGCAAGTCACCCGGGCACCCCTGAAAAAGTCTAACTCTTGAGAAACAGAAAAGCATTTCTTCTTTTCTAGTCCACCTACTTCCTAGAATGATAAAGTGTGCATCATAAGAGCTCTGTATTTGGGGCGCCTGAGTGGCTCAGTGGGTTAAGCCTCTGCCTTGGGCTCAGGTCATGATCTCAGGGTCCTGGGATCAAGCCCCACATCAGGCTCTCAGCTCAGCGGGGAGCCTGCTTCCTCCCTCTCTGTCTGCCTGCCTCTCGGCCTGCTTGTGCTCTCTCTCTCTGTCAAATAAATAAATAAAAATCTTAAAAAAAAAAAAAGAGCTCTGTATTCTATTCCATAAGAAACACTGCTAGCCCAGGAAGGTGGGGGTTCTTCCCACACTTTTGTCTTACTCTTGCCCCACCAAATACAGGTTACTTTAACACACAGAAAATTTTATTTATAACCTACAGACTATTAGACATTTAGTTCTGGTATTCAAAAGAATTTCCTACTAGGAAAAATCTCTGAAACATCTAAAGAAAGTAATTTTGGCACTTTTCTATCATTCAAAAATTGATAACCGATTTGCTTCTCACCTCTCAGGTATATTATTTTAGATGAGGGAATTCCAGTAGTGGTGATTCTTTCATATCTGTCCAGAAAACCCATTACAAACAACCACAGGAAGGCGAACATCATCTTTCCAAAAGAGAGTAAGCATGAGGCTTAATTTGTTCATGTGTAGTAAACAGTTTAGTTTTGAGGGCAGAATCTAAAGTGAAGATTTTATTTCTCTCTGGTCATTTTGCTCTCCCTGCTTGAAAGGTATTACTGAGATAAGAAAGCATCAAAACCAGTGCTGGGTAATCAGAGTTGAAGGAATGGAACTTTGTTTGGGAATTATTGTCTTAAATCTTCTCTGGCTCAAGATACTAGAGTTTGTACCCATTACAGACTTTCTCCTGAGGTGGTGTGGGCTAAGAATCAAGCCTGTAGGGAACTTAGGAGCCAAAATAGTCAACAGCAAAGATTCAATTGGTAAATACGTGTTTGGGATTCAAATCTTCCCACCAAGTGAGGATGAGAAGGCAAGATCTATTATAATGTTTCTCAGTTTCAAAAGGTTAGGTCACTTTGTGGTTATGTTTGTGAGATATGCAACATCATTATCACTGTGGAAAAACACAACCAGGGCTGAAACAGCTTTGATCAGCATAGACCTGGGACTAGAGAGGACATTACATCCTGAGACCAGGGTGGTGTGGAATGAGAGCTCAGCGGTGCTATTTGGCTCTTTGTTTACAGAGAGATGTGAAGTCTTCACTGGGGCTAATAGAGCTCTTGAATGGATGGCCTCTTTAGTTTGACTAATGAAAGCAGCAATTCGGAGAAAGATGATTTCAGAACAGGTGTCAATATCTAAAGCTGTAATTCTTTCCTGACACCAAGGAATCCATACTGCTCACTGCTTAAGATAGGAAAGTCAGGTGTCCTATACCAGCGCTTACTCAGTTTTCTCTTCAAGTCACTAGGACAGGGCGCCTGGGTGGCTCAGTTGGTTAAGTGACTGCCTTCGGCTTGGGTCATGATCCTAGAGTCCCGGGATCGAGCCCTGCATCAGGCTCCCTGCTCAGTGGAGAGCCTGCTTCTCCCTCTCCCTCTGCCTACCCCTCTCGCTTCTTGTACTCTCTGACAAATAAATAAATAAAATCTTAAAAAAATAAATTACTAACAAAGACATCATTTTCCTTCACTCACCCTTTTTCAAAGCTGAATGGACAGTCCCCCTAAGAAATGATACTTTTCTAGAAATAGCCTCAGTGTGCCATATCTTGTCCTTGCAAAAAGTAAAAAGACACAAAGAAGTGGGTCTATAACATGAGAGTCAACTACCATTTCAAATCTCCAGACTAACACTTCCACCTCTTCTCATTATTCCAGATCATTACTGCATGGAGGCAAGAACAGGAAAGGAAAAAGTAAAATTTCCACCCAAACTTTGCTTCTCATGTACTCTGGAAGGGGAGTATGATCAGTCCTGGGTCAGGCCCTGACTGAACTCGGCTCATATAGGGTCTCTTCAGTGGGAATCTGGAAGTGAGGCTAAGAAGAAATGGCTTCACTTGCTAAACCATAAAGTTAGAAGCTGCGAGTTGTTTACAGCAAATCATCCTCCGTATGTTTTTCCTCTAGGAGAAAACAGAGGAAGCCTATCTCAGAGGAAAAAACAAAGCCAAGCAAGCAGACAGGCACAGAGTGACAGACAAACAAGATATGTAGAAGGAAACGGGAATCCCAGGGGCATTTGCTTACAATTCATTTCTGAGTCCTGGCAAAATCCCTGCCTTAAAGGTCACTGAGATATCTCTGATTCCTGCCATTAAATAACACTTCCACCTTTTGTAGGTATAAGCTAAGTGGGTTAAGTTTCCCTAACTAGCAAGAGGAATCTTTAATATAACAAGTCAGAATACAGAATGGAAAAAAGTTATTATTGCCAATAACCAAAATATAAAATTCCTGATAATAATAAACTTATTAACAATATTACAAATTATATGGAGATTTAGATCTAAAAATAGAAATAATTACTAAGAGATATAATAGAAGAGATGCTTAAGTGGAACAAGGATCTATTCCTAGATGAAAAACAATCACATAAAGACAAAAATTCTCCTTTACTGAAATGATAAATATATTTTGGATCCTTTAAGGATTTTTTTTAACTTGACAAATTTGTTCCAAAGTTCTTTTTGAAGAATGAAGAAAAACTTAAAAGGCAAGAATAAGGTAACTTCCAGTGACTGGTAGTGGAATGCATATTAAAATGACAATTATTACAAGACTGCTTATATGTTCAGGAAGACAGAAATCCTTGGCAAATTTAGAAAATCCGAAAACAGACTAAGCTTCAGCTAAGCATTTACTATTTGGTTAAGAATGATCATTTAATAAATAGGGCCTGGGCATTATTATTTTTGAAGATATACAATTGTAATATAGATTAAATTATACAACAGAATGAATCCCAAATAGAGTATATAAAGAAAAGTAGTTGAAAAACCACACACATAAAAGAATTATAATAAATTGTGTGTGAATATTAATTTGATCCCTGGTCAATGAAGACCTTTGTAAATACAAGTAGAAGGAAAGAAAGAGAGAGAGAGAGAGAGAGAGAAGGAAGGAAGGAAGGACAAAAGAGGGAGGGAAGGAGGGAAGGAAGGAAGGAAGGAAGAATTTCAAAACATGGCATATGTGACTGTCTGAAGACTTAAGGTATCTCTACACCTAAAATAAACATAAGCAAAAATAGATACATTGAAATAATATTTTCAATTTATACAACAAAGTACGTCTTAATAATATGTTATAAAAGCACTCTTAAAACTGAGAAAGGATTTGAACTGGCAACTCAGGAATGAAAAATAAATAAGAAACATTAGCAAATAAGCAAATTCACTAAGTGTCCAAGATAATTAAACGACAATGAAATTCCACTGACCAAATTTTTTTGTTTACTTATTTGTATTATAATGATAAGAAGTATGTTGGTACTTATATATACTACTGGGGAAGAGTAAATCTGGAGGGCTTTTCTTTTCTTTTTTTTTTTAAAGATTTTATTTATTTATTTGAGAGAGAGGGAGTGAGAGAGAGAGAACACAAAAAGGGGGGCAGGGTCAGAGGGAGAGACAGACTCCTGGCTGAGCAGTTAGCTGGATACGGGACTTGATCCCAGGACTCTGAGACCATGACCCAAGCCAAAGTCAGTTGCTTAAACAACCGAGTCGCCCTCTAGGGACTTTCCATCAAGCTGCTTTCAAAAACATCAAAACTGCTCAGCGCCTAGCTCAGGTACGTAGCTTTGGGAAGTTACTCTATGGAAATCATCAGAAATATTAACAAATATGTAAACATAAGAATGAGTACTGTAGACATTTTTACAACCTGAAATTGCTAAGATACTTAATAATAGTAGGGAACTGATCAATTAAATTGTTGAATATCATTGCAGTAACTACTGAACAATTAGATTACCAAAGAATAATAATGATGAAAAGCTCACATTACAAGAAATAGTAAATTATGAAATAACATTTATGATAATCTCTAAGAGTTAAAATTGGGTTGTTTAAATAAATGACTAGAATCATATAGACCAAAACAAACAGTTCTGGATATATTAGGACGGGGAGATTTTTTTCTTATTCTTTATATTTTTAAAACTTCCAAAATTTCCAAAATGAAAAGAAAATCAGAAAAGAAGCATAATCCAGTAAAAAACAAAGGAGCGATAATAACAATACAAAATAAAACAAAAAAGGATACAGAAAAAGAAGGCAGGAAAAGTTATTCCAGACGGGGGGCCCACGTGCAAAAGCACTGGAGTGGAAAACAGTTTGAGATATTCTGGGAACTCCAACTAATTTCATGCAGCTAAGTCACAGGCTGTACCACAGGTAATTTCAGGAGATGCAATTCAAAGAGGAATTTGTCCTCCTAGCATAAGAATATTAGTTTCCTAGTGCTTCTGCAACAAATTACCACAAACTCAAGAGCCTGAAACAACAGAGTTTGGTATACAAGTTTGGAAGTCACAAGTCTGAAATGAACCTCACTACCCTAAAATCAAGCCATACGCAGGGCTGTATTCCTTTGTGAGACTCTAGGGGAAAACCATTCCCTTGCCTTTTCCAGCTTCCAGAAGCTATCCACATTCCTTGGCCTGTGGCCCCTTTCCATTTCCAAAGCCAGCAACAGCCAATCACATTTTGTTTACAATGTCATCCCTCTGTTTCTGACTCTTCTGCCTCTCTCTTCCACATTTATAAATGACCCCTGTGATTATAATGGACCCACTCAGATAATCCCAGATGATCTCCTTATTTTAAGGTCAGCTAGTTAGCAAGCTTAATTCAATCTCCGGCCTTATTCCCCCCAGCTATGTAGTATAACATATCAAAGGTCCTGGGATGAGTACTTAAACATTATTGAGGGAAGGGACATCATTCTGCCTACCACAAAGTATTTGCTCTAGATATACATTGATCGTGGCAAGACCAGTTAATACAGGTCACTTTAACAAGTCAGGGGTATTTAACTGGTCTAAAGAAAATGTCTTACTGAGCCTTGGCTCAGTATGAAAGGGTGAGGGGGGGTAAATTGTCTTCAAATTCAAGGATCAGAGGAACCGTCCATCTCACTCCTTTTCACAGATTCAAATCCTGTGTTTATGGCAATGTTTTGTGTATAGCAGAGGCTCAAGAGACACCTGCTGAGTCAATGATTGACCTAAGTAATTCATGTCACTATTTTTCTTAGCTTCTAGAGTTCAATGATTTGTTCTCAGATTTCTATAACATCTATTGTCTGAACCCTTTATTTGAGCATTCCATCAAGCCTTAACATTATTTACTTTTGCTTGTATTCTTTATTTAGCCAACTAATTTGTCTTATTGTTCATTTATTGAGGATTAACTGCAATATTACCCACAATCTAGTTTATTTAAGAGTGGTACTCCATCAACTACCCTTTCAAATGCCTGGTTTGATGAGCAAACTTTTATCATACTATGTGGACCCTGCATGTAGATATGGCTGATTATTTTCTGCCATGTGGATAAGACTAAAATCTCTACTCCCTTTTTCTCTCTTATTTTTATTATTGCCTCAAGGCCAATTCCTACATGATCATAAAGGGATTGAGTGCATTGTGAGTTCTTAGAATAACAAAGATAAGGCTTCTTGTTATATTTCACACGAGCTAATCCCCCCTTGAATATCCTGTTATATTATAGGATTTTAAAAAATAGTACAGAGTTTCTGCTGTGTCAATTGCTAAAATGGATAGTCCCCTGCTATTTTAAGTAGAGCTGAACTCGACAAATGGAGTAAAAATAGAGCAGAGCTGAGAAGCTCAGCATCTTAAACACGTTTTGTGAACATTTAAAATAAGTGGGCTATATACCATTTGTCATCTTGGGAATTTTAGAATTTGTCCTGTATTATCTTTGAGTATATATGCATAATTTAATCATCATCCATAAGTAATGTTAATGGACAGTCAGGATAATGCTGTGTCAGGATTAGATATATTCATGAGAAAGAAGCAGAGTCAAACTTATAATAAAGCACAGATTTGAGGACATGCCAAAAGCTGAAGATGGTGTATGATTTTCCCTCTCTATAAAATAAATAGTGGCAATGAAAGTAGTCACGACGACTAGTCCAGAATAAATGTGGGTCCATTTCTGATTCTGCTAAACACAGAAAGAGGGACTGACGTGGAACTTTAGACCAAGGGATGAATGAGTTCTTCAACTGAGAAGTAATAAAATTTACAGGGTAGGGGCGCCTGTGTGGCTTAGTTGGTTAAGCGTCTGCCTTCGGCTCAGGTCATGATCTCAAGGTCCTGGGATCAAGTCCAATGCAGGCTCCCTACTCAGCAGGGAATCTGCTTCTCCCTCTCCTTCTGCCCTCACCACTCCCCCCCCCCAACATGCTCTCTCACTCTCTCTTTCAAATAAATAAAATCTTTTAAAAAAAAATTACAGGGTAGGAAAGGGCATCTGCTGAAGTCAAGAATGAAATGATAAAACAAAACAAAACAAACCAAAACATGAAAAAGGCAAAACATGTTGAGAATACTAATTGCATGTAAAAATAGACTGTAAAATATCTATCAGATGATGGTAAAATACTTCTTTCTTCTCTTTCTTCCCCTCTCTCCCTTCCTTTCATGCTTAATGAGAGAATGACTTTGTGCCAGCCCTTAGACTAAGTTTTGAAGATAAGAGTGTATATTTGTGGCAACTTCATAATTCAATAAATAAAAACAGGTCTTTGATTTTGAAGTATAAACTGGTCTCTGAGTAATAATCTATGCGTAATGATTTACCCATGGAGTATATTAAAATCTATACTGGTATAAACGCTCCTGGAGATGGCTTTTTTAAAGATGCCTTTATTTTATTTTTTAATTTTTTAAAGCTTATTTATTTATTTATTGACAGAGAGAGAGAGAGACAGTGAGAGAGGGAATATAAGCAGGGGTAGTGGGAGAAGGAGAAGCAGGCTTCCCACTGAGAGCCTGATGCTGGGAGTTGGGGGGGGGGGTGTGCTCCATCGCAGGACCCCGGGAACACCACCTGAGCTGAAGGCAGAAGCTTAACTATTGAGCCACCGAGGCGTCCCCTAAAGATGCCTTTTTAAAGCCATGTAAAATGTTCACTGCCCTGTAGGAACTCACATTTGAATGAAGGACCCAGGCATAAAGTCCTTTACAATATATTCTCATAAATTCTAATGAAGGATTAAGAGATGAGTAAGCATACTTAGAAAAGACAAAAAAAGAAGGAAGGAAAAGCTTTTCAGGTAGAGATTATTTCCTGGAACTTCTTTTACTTGGGAATAAAATGAAAATGTATTCAAAGATCAGATTCATGGAAGGCGTTACATCTATGCCCAGAGTTACAAGCTCTCTGAAAAGCAGTGGAAAGCTTTCTAGCGAAGTTTTTTTAAGCAGAATGACCTGCTCATTGGTACGTGGATGGTAAACATAAAACCAAAGCATTCCAAGGCAGACACTACTAAGAGGTGAATACTTAAACTTCTTATTCATCTATCAGTTCAGCAAATACTGTTAAGCACCTACTAAGTACACAAGTCCATGTTCAATTTTGATGATACAGCTCTGAGCAAATCAGACACAAATCTGTCAAAATGGACCTTACAGTCTTAAATGGCAAGGTGAAGGTTTTGGAATATATTCTACTGGGAACCTTTTAGAGAATCTGATTCTGCTGTGTAACATAATCTTATTTCTGTTTGCAAAGGATTGATTTAGGTGCTACGCTAGTACATGGATTTCACCAGAGGCAAGAGTGATACAATCAGGAGACTACTGTAATATTCCAGGTTAGGGCTGATAGTATATTGGAACAAAAAAGAAAATGGAAAGAATTAAACACATTTGGGATCTACTGTAGATATGGAATGAATGGTTGTGCCTCTACGTGAATGATAAGGGGGGTGAGAGCAAACAACTGGTTATTTTTGGGTTATTAAGCATATGCTAACATTAAGAGTTTTTGAAAGATAAAAAAAAAAAAACCCTTAAAAGTACTATTAAATAGGCAGTTTGGTATACAAATGTTTTGTTCAGAGATAAGTCAGGGTTGCAGACATGGATTTGGGATAAATGGTATTTAAAATCTTGGAACAGAGTCAAAGAATCTAAGAAGACCATATGGATAAGGATGAGAAGGGAGGTCAAGACCAACCCGACATTGGAAAGTTGGGCCGAAGAGTCAAACAAGAGGCTAATAAGAGTCTGTTCAACAGGAGGACGTCTTCTGGAAGCCAAAAGAACAAAGTATTTCAGAAATGGAAGCAGTAACAGATG
This sequence comes from Mellivora capensis, assembly GCA_004024625.1. Classification (NCBI taxonomy): domain Eukaryota; kingdom Metazoa; phylum Chordata; class Mammalia; order Carnivora; family Mustelidae; genus Mellivora; species Mellivora capensis. Next base: position 108,474 of record PISX010004240.1, read on the forward strand.
AAGTGTTCCTAAGTGAGACCATCCACATGGAGATCATTGTTGACCTTGATAACAAGAAGAGACAGAAGAACATTCATGGAAGGGATTCGGGAAGGAACAAAAGAGGAGGTTGAGACCGTGACTAAAGAGGACTGGTGGTGGTGGTAGTGAGCGCTGTAATTACAAGATCACTACTGTGCTGAGTGTTCCGAGAGAGAAACAGAAGCCACTGGCGGAGCATCAGGCCAGGCAGATGTAGCCAAATTTGCAATGTGAAGGTGTATTCCCGACAGAAGTGACATTTAAGTAGGGCTCTTTAAGGTGAAAGCGATCGGAACAGAAAAGGGCAAAGCGTTACATTTAGAAAGAAGGCCCCGACCTATTAAATGTCTGAGTGCCTTCTCTGTTCCAGGCACCAGTTCAGGATGTGGAGACAGAATAACTGACAAGAATAACTGACAAGAGAGACAACGGAGGTACTCTGCCCGCGTGGAGTTTGCGTTCTAATGGGAAAGGCTAAAAGAAGTTCTAGAAGGCAGGGACAGAAAGAGGCACAGCCAAGGATCCAGGGATGGGGGGTGGGGGAGGTGACATCATGGTGGGCCTTGGATACCCATTTAGGTTTTTATCTTATGGGCAAAGAAAACCCACTGAATGGATGTGGACAGTAAAGGAACAGATCTGCAGTTTTAATTCTAAAATCTCTACACAATCACTGTGAAATGATTTAAAGCAAAGACGGTTAAATGGTTCAACTAAAAAAAAAAAAAGATTTTCCCCTTTTCTGGTCAACCACAAAAATACTACTGCTGATATATTCTTTCTTGTTTCCTTACAGGTAGACACATAGACATACATGCATATGCGTATTAGTTTTCTGCACACAAATGTAACCATTCAATATATATCTTCTTTCTGTGTGTGTACACATAAAGAGACTTAACATAGTGGAGTATTTTATCATATCAGCACATAGAGATATATCCCAATTCTTTAAAGAGTTTGTTACTTCCTTATAGCATTGATTCTTAATTTATTTAACTTGCCTTCTATTATGACATAACTAGGTTTGTCCTTTATTAAACTGGGTTATTAAACCCATATGCAAAATTGTAAATCAAATTGTAAAACACTCTTCTAATTTTATTTTGTTTTGGGAAACAGTTATTTATAAAATATGTTACTTTTATTAACATAAATGGGTGGAAAGACAATTATCTATGGGTTTCTCCTGTTTCTGTACTTTCTTCTAAGTTCAGGAGGCACTGAGTGCCTTTGTTCTGGACTCCCTTTTCAAGGATGTTCATATGAAGAACACACTGGAAGAGAGCTATCATGTCTCTAGGTATGCCCATTATAAAATAGGGCTTCTAAGCTCAGGGCCTCGCCCATAATGCAACTCACTGTATGTACTGGTGTCACCCAGTTCTCTTCACAGTGCTCTGTGGGAAATGGGGCTTGGAGAACTGGTAAAATAAAATGCTGACACTTCTGGCTCCTAGTACTGTTTCAAATTCTACTGTTCTCTGTCTGTGATGTAGACATCTCATCCCTTTTGCCAGCATCCATGCAACTATGGCAGACTAACTTGTAAAACTTCAGGACATGTCATGGTACTAAATAGATTATTTAAAAAAAAATTCCACTTCACTTTTAATACTATAGGTATCAATAGACATACCCCACATAAATAAAGTCTTATTTTAACGTCATTCATCTTCTAGGGTATAAAGGTATCCTTTATACCTATAAAGAACCACTGCTATATAATATTTCACTGTATTATTTATATGGCAATTTACTTCTCCACTTGCTCATGGATACTGGGTAGTTTCTTGGTATTTATGAATAAAGAGGCTATAAATATTTTAATACATGTTTTTTGATGTACTTTTACTTTAATGGAGAAGATATGTGGACTTTGGGCTGTTATAATTGTATCATCTTTAAATATTTCACTTTCCAATTTTCTGACATAAAGAGATACAACAGCTTTTTATGTAGTAAGTTTGCAAACAGTGGTCTTACTAATACCCATTAATTTGATTAGTCTTTCTGTTGATTGTTTTAAATTTTCTAAATACAAAGTGATATCATTTTGGATTTTCTTCTACTTTTTACACCTGTGGTTTGTTTGAGCTCATGTACAGTATGTCCTTGGGTTGTATAGAATAAATGCCTGAACAGCTGTAACATCTTTACCTAATCTCTCAGCTCTTGGCATCAAGGAATAAATGGAAAATCTACAATATTATTGTATTAATCATCATAAGAGGAAAAGTGCAATTATCTGGTTTCCTAAGGAAAAGTAACAGTTGGTTATTAGCAATTTTGTGACTAAATGGATCACGTCTATTTTTAAGGAAATTATTTTTAAACTTGCTAATAAGATACCTTCAAGAGGCTTATAAAAATAACGGTAACATTTTATCTTCTAAACTCTAGCAACTAACAGTAGAATCTCAATGTGAACAGGAAATATGCTCCTTGGGCACATGGCTTTCCAATTTAACTACCATGTCTCCTATTGATGCAGAAGACTGCCACTGAGATCATTAAATAATCATTTCCAGGGAAAAATATCACCTCTATTAGATAGGTCACAAACAGTTGGATTCACTACTGAGAGACCTCTCAGACAAAAGTTTGAGAGAAGAAACATTACACTTCTCACCTACCACCTGAAAGGGGCTGCTTATAGAAAGTAGTGTGTGTGTGTGTGGGGGGGGTGCTTTGTAAGACAGTAAGAAAGGGTATGAACCACTTAAATGACAATCAAACTTCTGCCCATATATTTAAGCATACAGTACTTGGAACAAAAAAAAAATTACAAACTTCTTTCTTTCTATTTATCCAGGGACAGAACTCCCCTGTAGTAGTGATCTCTGATTTTATAAACCATACCAGAGAAAAATCATCAAAACAATAACTGATTTGGTAAAACAGAAACAAAAAAACCCCACAAATTATAACATCCTACGTTCTAATACTGCTATTTACTTAATTCAGATTGCACAAACTTCCCACTATTAACTGCCTGAAAAAAAAACAAAAAAACTTTCTTTCAGACATTATAAAAAAGGTGCATTTACCACTCAGAGAAACCCTGATTTCAGGTTGCAAGAAATGCAGGCAAAAGCTATATGGATGCCATTTAGAGAGTGTCATAAAAGTGAAATGTAGCTAATGAGCCCTTCACAATGGTTTGCATCACGCTCGCTTCTGCCTCTGCCTCTACCGCAGCTACCATTCAGAAAAAGTCCATCCATTCCATGTAAATCTGGTACTCCCTACTCCAGTACCAGTGTTAGAAAACTCCATTTAAATCAAACCTAATCACTTCTGCCAGCCCAGTGCACTTCCCAACACTCCTAACCCACCCGAACATTCTAGCATGACTTTGTTTCTTGCATCTCTCAGCCTTACTCCAACTCAGTCACAGTCTAATTGGCTGGCTGGGGATTCCACTGTCACTCAAGCTAAACCCCAGGCTCATTGAGGAAATTGGAAGCTGAGTTTGCAGTTTGAGTTTCGTTCCAAGGGTACATATTTCCTAGCGTCGTTTTATTTTTTAACCCCTCTGAGTAGCCAGACGGACGGTAAGAAAATGCATGAAACTGTACCTTAAATGACAGCAGGTCTTTTTTTCTGACACATTTAATTGTTTAGTTCCATGCTTGGGGTCAAGAAAGGAACTGAAGGCTTGTCTTCACATTTTGCCCCCCAAAAGGGAGCCATGACATCATCTGGAAGCCGCTTTCAACGACCATTAGGTCACCATTTTATTTTTTGGTTCTTAGTTTTTATTTTTTTCATTTAAAGAATAGTTTGTTTTTTAGGTTATAATTTTTTAAAATGCTCTCCTTTGACCTCCAAGCTATTGGTTTTGGGAAGGAATTTACCAAAATTTTCTGTGAGTACCAATCAAGACAATTCAAGATTTTGTTTTCTGCTTCTAGGTTAGGGCTGGTAGCAACTATCTATCTATCTACCTATCTATTCATCCATCTGTCTATCCATTTCACAGAATATGAAATATTTCTAGATTGTTACTAATGTCCCTGATGCTAGAGAAATTCTTCCAGATCCTGCTGTGCAAATCAAAGGGAGATACTATTAGTATCAGGTCACCAAGTTTAATTTCACTCTAAGTAAACACAAGACCAGGTGGTGGGCTCTCTCTGGCTCTGTGATAGAGCACGGAGGGTTACAAAAAACCCGCCATGGTGGTGGCCATCTCCTCAAGTAGTTTCCATCTGATGAAGGAGAGACATTGCGCAGCTTTCTCTGGAAAGTAGTAAATATGTAACAAAGATAACAAGCGATCAAGAGTTTCAGAGGAGGGGCACCTGGGTGGCTCAGTGGGTTAAGCCTCTGCCTTCAGCTCAGGGTCTCTGCTCAGTGGGGAGCCTGCTTCCCCCTCTCTCTCTGCCTGCCTCTCTGCCTACTTGTGATCTCTGTCAAATAAATAAATAAATAAATAAAATCTTAAAAAAAAAGTTTCAGAGGAGGGGAGAGATGACTTTTTACTAGCCCTTCTCTCCAATGTCTTTCTGGTCAAAGGTAGGGCAGAAGAAATAGAACAAAAAAAAATGATTGCTTAGCCTCAACCCTCCGCTAACTCAGAGTGGCTTTGTTCAGGTCCAGCACTAACATGCTCTACAGCAGGGTGCCTGGGTGGCCCAGTTGTTTAAACATCTGCCTCCCTCTCAGGGCCTGATCTCAGGGTCCTGGGATCGAGCCCTACATCGGGCTCCTTGCTCAGCAGAGAGTCTGCTTCTCCCTTCCCACTGCTCATGCTCTCGCTCTCTCTCAAATAAATAATACCATCTTAAAAAAATAAAAAGAAATTTTAAAAAATACCCTGTGGCCATGACACAACCATCTCCATAATGAACGAAATGCAAGCCTAGAGTATCCCAACACCATAAATTTGCAAATTGACTTAAACAATGAAAAAGAAGCCAATGTCCATGGTATATTAAATATTTGTGTCTAACATGGTTGAAGTACAAACAGCATAATCTTTTTAGCCCAAATGTAAATTTACCTGAACCAGAACCAGACTAGAATTCACTCTGGAGGAACCAAAGCAGATTTTTCTTTTTTTCTTTTCTTTTTTTTCTTTCTTCTCGTTTTGTTTTTGCATTTGCTTATAGCATTTACTTTCCTGTCTTAAAGAGTAAAGATGCTGTTAAGTATAAGCATATGCCTCTTTGTTCTTAGGTTATTCAAATATTCTTAAACACAATCTGCTATCTTTTTTACATGCCTCGTTTTCATTTTCTATCATATAATCCCCTATGTTTACTTTTGATTTCCAGTCTTGGCCAATTAAATATCTTAGTATATATTTTCCAAGTGTTTTCTTGTTTTCTCCTTTTTACAACTGCCTTATTTAACTTTATCATATTCTTGACCCACTGGGATTCTAATACACAAAATACAGGCAACCCTCCCTAATAAAAGACAATGTTCGTTGTTGTTCAGAGAAAACTATCATTAAATGGGTATGAACCTTACTTACACTGTGTTCCCTTCTGGGGAGCGGTCACTGAATTGGCTTTTCCTCACTGCTGGAATGCAAACTGGCGAGCCCTTTAAACTGGGAAGCCATATAAACATCAGTCGCAGATTACCTACCCTACTCCAGGTTCACATAAACCCATGTAACTGGAATGCGTACTCAGAAGGACAGAGTGGGTCTCATTTGCATTTCCTGTTACATGAAATCATTTTATTTTATTTATTAACATATAATGTATTATTAGCCCCAGGGGTACAGGTCTTTGAATTGCCAGGTTTACACACTTCACAGCACTCACCATAGCACATACCCTCCACAATGTCCATAACCCCACCACCCTCTCCCTATCCCCCTACCAGCTCCCCCCCACCAAGGGCCCTCAGTTTATTTTGTGAGATTAAGAGTCCTTTATGGTTTTTCTCCCTCCCGATCCCATCTTGTTTCATTTATACATGAAATCATTTTATATCCTTTGACATTTTTTTCTCTTTAGAAGAAAATCCCTTAAGAGTCTTTTTATGAAACACCCCATCCTGTGAAATACCCAAAGCAATTTTCCTAAACCTTCATTCCTTCTTGATGATAATGATGATGATAATGCTGATTTGGGGGCCATCTAGTCCCAAATAATACGTCCAAGCATATTATAGGATAGAGGTTGGTGTAAGATTTGATTAGTGTTTTCAGATTTGTCCTATTCTCTGAAAGCTGCTCCCTCTTGCAGTTAGTTTGCTGAACCACAGTCACTAAAACACTGGAGCACTGATACAAAAGTATCAGTTCTTCAGGAAGGCACATTTAATTAGCCAGGAATCACTACCAGGTTTCTTAAATTCCCTGAACCTCAGTTTTCTTACCTTGTAAAATGAAAAATTTGAACAATACACTTTTTAAGATCTACTATGTACAAGATATATTATATAATACACACATTATGTGTGATATTTAATAAGTAGTACATATAATACGAAAACAAAAATAGAAAAATACACAGATATTATAAATATGGTATATAACATATTGTAATATATAATAAATATAGATGAAATAATACTAAATATATATATATATATATAGCTATATAAATTTAATGGGAAGAGCTGCCATTATTTGAAAGCAAACATGTTTGTTGTTCTTTGATGACTGAGCTCATCTCTAACCCAGAACATTATTTACTTCATTCCCTAAGTCTTTTCCCATCACACGTATGAATCCCTATCAGACTGGTGCACCCAGCGGTCTCATTCCCTCTACTTCACTCCACTCCATCATAATACTTTGGGTTTTCTCAGATCCCTTTGATCCTCACAAGCCCAGGTGCCTTTTCTTGTCAATCTCTTAGTCCCATCTGATTGCCCACACTGGGGTAAAAGGCTTCAGATTCTGAGTGCAAGAGGCAGGGATGAACTAAAATGGTATAGTGAAGAAAATCACTAATATTTTTCTGGATAGAACTGATCATTTAATAATATTATACCAATCTGTTTTTATTTTAACAAATCTGTTTATTTTTTCCCATCTTACCATCTTACTATTGTCCTATCTTTGTTTGGATCAGGACCTAAGAAGAGCTACAAGCAGTATCAATTAATATCTCATTCCATTTTAGAGAAGAGGTCGGGAAGTAACATACCTTGCCACATACGATCCTGTGGCAATATCCACATTATCTGTCCAGTCCAGTCAGATCCATAAGCAATGCTAACAGGTTTGTCCTGGAACAAGTTATGGTTCGGTTCTTTCTTGCTCTTTTCAAGGACTAGTAGACCCCAGTGTTCTAGGATATTCAAGCTTTTATTTCCTGGGCGATCAAGCACATTGTGAAACTGTGCCTTCCTGATTTCCAGAACTAATTGAAAGGATGTCTGTCCTAGGTCTTCACTGTTCAGGTCTCTCTAGATAAGCTGAATAATATGTTTTAGATAATAAGCTAATGATTACTCATTAATGTTCTGTCCATCCTACCAAGTGCCTACTTTTTAAAAATCTTCAATGATTACTGGATACTAAAAAAATCCAAGTATACAATCATGTGAAAATCATAGGTTTAGGTGGCAGACTGAGGGAAAATATTTTGGGCCTAAGGAAATTTTCAGAATCCTTCCTCCATATCCATGAAAAGCATGCTTAGGATTAAGATTAGTTTCAAGTGTTTCCATCAAATAAAATGATCAATGAAGTATACCTACTAAAGATCTAGCTATAGAAGACTGAACAATTATATATGTAAAATTTCTCCAATATGAATATGTGTGTACATTTCCATTCAGACAGAATGTTTATCTGTGTCTTAGGACTCTAAAAGCTTTCATGTTTCTATTTCTCTGTTCAATAAACAAAATAAAGGTCAGTGCAACAAGATACCAGAAGGCAATATTTGTTCTTTGACGAATTCTGCAATCACAAAATCCCTAGTTCATTTTCGCCCCTATCCTTTTCTGGTACCTATTCTTCATTCATTCATTCATTCATTCATTTTTATTTTAAGATTTTATTTATTTATTTGACAGAGAGAGAGAGAGAGAGAGAGAGAGATCACAAATAGAAAGGCAGGCAGAGAGGGGGAGGGGAAAGCAGGCTCCCCATCAAGCACAGAGCCTCATGCGGGACTCGATCCCAGGACCCGGAGATCATGACCTGAGCCGAAGGCAGAGGTTTAACCCACTGAGCCACCCAGGTGCCCCTCATTTTTATTTTTTAAAATTTTTTTTAACTTTATTCATTTGAGATAAACTGAGAGAAATAGCATAAGCAGGGCAGAGGCACAGAGGGAGAGGGAGAAACAGGCTCCCCACTGAGCAGGGAGCCCAGCTCCGGGCTGGATTCCAGGACTGCGAGATCACAACAACAAAGGCAGACACTCAACTGTCTAAGCCACCCAGGCGTCCCCCTCTTTCACATTTAGACTAGTCATCAGTGGTTGAAACCAAACATCAAGTCGGCCTTGCTTCAGTTTTCTACCCTGGGAAAAGCTATTTAAAGTGCTTGAAGAAGGGCGCCTGGGTGGCTCAGTGGGTTGAAGCCTCTGCCTTCGGCTAGGGTCATGATCCCAGGGTCCTGTGATCGAGCCCCGCACTGGGCTCTCTGAGCCCTGCTTCCCCTCCTTCTCTCTCTGCCTGCCTCTCTGCCTGCTTGTGATCTCTGTCAAATAAATAAATAAAAATCTTAAAAAAATAAAAATAAAGTGCTTGAAGAGTTTGTGAAGAAAAGACCAGGAAAAATAGAAGACAAACCATATATGACTTAGAGGAAGAATAGCTATAACTAAGAGAGATATTTGCACGTCTTGACATTTAATGAATATGTAATGTCTTATGCAAATGAACACGCAATTTTTTTTCACTGATTCAGTAATTCTGGTACTCTGAATCAAATACCATTAGCACTTGGTTTAAACAGAAATATTTTGAGTAATTCAATAACAATTCAGCTACTTGAATATATTATGCAGAAAGTAGAGGAACTGTTATAATAGATCAACACCCATAAGTCAACAATACACATATCAATTTCTTCAGCAGATTATGATATGATGATTCCGGCAATGCAGAATAATCACAATGTAAGACACTCAAATTGGATTCTTCCCTCCATTATTGTTTTCTAATATCATTTAAATGATTCTTCATTATTCTTCTTCCAGTCCCATTAATGCTCCTTCTTCAACTATGTCAAGGCATCAGAGACTTCCAAAGACCAAAATATAACTTGATTCTTGCTGCTTCCACTCACAACAATAAAACCTACTGTACATTAAATCAGACTTAGTTTGACCAACTCTCCAGATTTGCCTAAGACTGAGGAGTTTCCCAAGACACAGAACTTGCAGTGCTCAAACTGAGAGGCATATCAGGCCAAGGAGGTCATCCTAAGTCCTCATCCATGTAATTGCTGAAATTATTACCTAGAAGTGAACCTTGATTTCTCCTTTCTCCTAATTCTTCAGATCTAAACGGTCAGTAAACCTTGAAGCCTCTATAATGAAAACATCCCCTGGACTCACTCCTTCTTACTTCTCACCTGTCGTCATAACAAACCAAACCAATACCTCCGCTCGCTGGGGGAAATGCAAGGTCCAATGAAGTGCTCCCTAGCTGATGTTGCCCATTTACAGAAGTGCCTACCCGTGAATAAAAGTCATGCAGAATCTTATTTCCACCTACTTCTCCAACCTCATCTCCAACTACTCTTGAACCCGCCACTAAGATCCAACCCCACTGGTTGGGTTTCTTCTCCTTAACATGTCAAGCTTAATCCTGCCTGGAGGTCTGTGTGCTGCTGTTCTCATTGTTTGCAGTGATTTTTCTCTCCTTTTTTTCTGCAACTTGCCAGGTATTCTTAGGTTACGTATCATTTCTGCAAAGAGCCTTCCTTGACCACCCAATCTAAAATTCCATTTGGTGACTTTCACTCACATGATCTAATTCTCTGCATAACAAGTAGTACTTACAATATCTGATAATTTGTACTTTTATTTTATTGTTTGTACTTTATTTTGTATTCTAAAGTTAAATGTTTAAAATTAATACAACTATGCACACAATAATAATATAAGCATTTAAAATATATACAAGGAAGCATTTTTTAAATAATTTTTTAAAGTAATCTCTAAGCCCAACATGGGGCTTGAACTCATGACCCCAAGATCAAGAGTCACATGCTCTATGGACTGAGCCAGCCAGGCACCTATAGGCAAGAAATACTTAAAATAAATACTAATATGGATCTTTAGGTGGTAAAATCCCAGGTTACTTGTATTTTCTTATGTTTTTTTTTTTAAATCTTCCTTGTTTTGTTTTTTCTTTTTCTACTGCAGGGCTTGAATTTATGACCCTGAGATCAAGGGTCAGACCTGAGCCCACCCAGGTGCCCCTTCCCTATTTTTTTTTTAAAGATTTTATTTTTAAGTAATTTCCATACCCAACCTCAGGCTCAAATTCACAACCCCAAGATTAAGAGTCACATGCTCTACTGACAGAACCAGCCAGGAACCCTTCCATATTTTTATTATATACTCTGCTTTCATAATTTTAGAAGCAAACAAAATCAAAAACAAGTTTGTCATAAAAGGGTTCCATCTCAGGCCTAGCCTCTGCTTTGGAAGCTTTGCTGCCTTACCCATCATGGTTTAGAAGGCCATACTCTCTGCTCCTTTTGTTTTCCTTGTATGCCTCTATCATAGCACTTCCTGTATTATTTACAATTTTTCTTTTCTCTTGGTCTCACCTTATAGATTCTGAGCACCACTAAGGAACAAAGCATAAAGTCTGTCTTTGAGGTTATGTTCCTGATATCTGCTCGTAAAATAAACTTGTTCTGCCTTCAAAAATTTCTGTTCACATTTATACTACACTGTTCTCCAATCAAAATGCCAAAAAAAGTTTCACACTTCAAATTCCTATCTACATGTTTGGTTGTACAGTTTTTCTCAAAATATGAATATTAACATATATCAATAAATTCTCTGTGCGGCTTACTTATAACTGTTCAACCTACCAATCCACTCTTCTCTTACATTAGTATGGTTATACACAGCAAACTGCTTGAGACGATCTGGATTCTCTACATTTTGTCCATTATCACAGAAATATATCCTAACAAGACTGATTATGTGTTTCAAAATCTGTCCTCTTTAATATTGACGGTGTCTTATTATGACCACTGAAGTGAATGACTTCAAGTGACATTTACAAATCATTTCTGACAAATAGCTTAACATGCAAAAAGAATATTACACAGGTCTTAGGCTTCAAAATAGCTTTTGATGATGCACTAGAGAGTATTTTGGATTTAGTGACATAATTAGGATTACATGAGTCTCACAGACCCTTAAAATGCATTAGTTTCATAAGAGTTAAAGGTACAAAGAAAAGGAGGATGTTTAGGGAATGATTTCAAGCCATAAAACATCCAGATACAAAACAGGTCAAGACTGGGTTAGTCAGCATCGTTGTTAGGATGGAGTCTACCTAGTAGTGGAAAAATCAAAATGAAATAAAAGGCAACACATATGTTCACAAGGAGTTTGATCTATAGAAGAATGAAAATAGTCTCAAGGATTCTATTAACACAACCAACAAAACCCAACTTGCTTACTAATACCCAAAATCCATCTGAAAGATCAAAGCTTTCAATTCCATATTAAGAGGTAAAGTTCTCTGGTCCCAAAGATTTTTACAAGTTGTTTTAAATTCACACTAAGATCACAATAATTGATATTTAGTCTTTCTTGTGAATTTATTTTCAAATATCCAATGGGTTCCTTAGATTTCTTTAAAGTGATGTAAGTCCAGTGAAGAATCTTTGAAAAAAAAGAAAGAAAATTATTTCTAATCCTATCACACAGTATTAAAATCTTTAAATCTTAGCACATATACTTCTGGAATTAATATGTCTGTCTTTCTGTCTCTGAATTTGTGTCTCTCCTTACTGAGCATTCATAGGAAGTAACACAAGAACTTGTGAAAATCTAGTAATTGTGGACAGATATAAGTCTATCACAAGACAATACTGTAAGTCCTATGATTGTTATGCAAATCATTTACCACCGACTTTGACATTTAGGAAATGCCAAAAAATATTAGCAATTCTTATTATACCACTCCAATGTGTACCAAGTGCCATGGATTTAAAAGAGAGGTGGCTAACTAGTCTTTTCTGGAAAAATTAGGTAAGGGAGATGTATGTATTTGGAGTTTACAAATGAGCAGGAGGTTTCCAGGTGAAGAGTGGAATGAAGGCTATCCAAGAAGCAAAAGCATAGGGTGCCTGGGTGGCACAGTCAGTAAAGTGTCCGACTGTTGATTTCAGCTCAGCTCAGGCCCTGATCTGAGAGTCATGAGCTGGAGCCCTGTGTGGGGTTCTCTACTCAGTACAGAGTCTGCTTGGGATTTTCTCTCCCTCTGCCCCTACCTCCACACCAAAACAAATAAATACATCTAAAAAAAAAAAAAAAGGCAACAGCATTATGAAATGTAGAAAGCTGGGGAGAAGTTAGAGCATAGAGGTTTTGGGGGGAAAGGGTAAGAAAGAGGGTTACAGGTATAGATAGGAGGAAATTACTATGAAGAAATAGGTGTTTCTGTGTGAAACTGAGCAGTGTGTGTTTATTTACCAGGAAACTGAGAAGCATTTGAAGACAAGAATAGAAATTTTTAGCTGATTAATCAATCTGACAGAAGTCCCCTACATAAGGGGACTTAATGTTAAGAAGACCAGATAGGTTCCTTAAAATACCTATAAAAACTATCGCTTTTGAGATGACTTTGAATTTTCTTTTTGTTAAGATTACTTATATTTATCAGGCTTTATATTATCAAACCATTTCTTTCTCATTTCATTTTGTGCTTGATTTGTTTTTCCTTCTATAAAACCATGACAATATTTTTTCAAATCAAGCATGTATTTAAGGCATTAACTAAAAATCATCTTTTAAGACAAAACAAAATGTTTTATCATTTAGCAATAAAAAAAAGGCTGAGAAAAATGCTTATAATTTTCTATGTGCCAACAAGCTAAGTAAAAAAATGGCTGGCAACAAAATAAAAATGAAGCCTTTTGAAATCATCCACTCTATGCAGTTTTAATTACCATACTAAAATGACTCTAATTTAACATTTAAGGAAGCTAGCTTTAAATGGTGTGTGTGTGTGTGTTGTCACCAAAGTAGTTTTAGTTTTTACAGGTCTAGGAAGGATGACTATTCTGCATGAGAAGTCACTCAAGATCTAGTATTAGGCCTTAATTTGCCATGCTACTGTTTAGACTTTGAATGAGAGTAAATATGAGATATAAATGACACTTCCTTTATCTCTACATGAGGTTTATTTATTTTTTTGAGAGAGCGTGTGTAAGTGAGCAGGGGTGGGGCCTAGGGGCTGCAAGGGGGAGGGAGAGAGAAAATCTTAAGCAGGCTCCATGCCCAGCACAGGGCCTGATGCAAGGCTTGATCTCATGACCCTGAGATCATGACCTGAGTCAAAATCAAGAGTCAGACCCTTAACCAAATGAGCCACTCAGGCACCCCTCCACGTGAAGTTTAATCTTACTTGCAAAATAGCAACTGTGCTTACCTCTGAGGGGAATCAACTGTATTATTTTAGAACAAATGTAGAGAACGCTGAAATTTATCTTGGTCTTGGCTTGAAAACATGGGAGAAACACCAAGGCAATAAAGACCTCAAGGATTAAGGCAACAGGTGAAATTCAGAACTCAGGGGACATGTTTAATAGCACATTACATACAGCTGATTTTAAAAAGTTTAGCAAAATGGAAGACAGATTAACGAGGAAAAATACACGTTGAAACATGGAGAGATAAGAGGTAGAAAATAAAGACACAATCATAAGATATATGAGACATAGTGAGAAAGCTGAATATACAAGCAATTGAAATTTCAGAATGAAGAGAAAGAATGGGATAAAAGCAATATTTGAAGAAATAATGACTAAGATTTTCCCCAAATTCATGAAAGACATCAAGTTACAAATTCAAGAAACACCCCAAACACCAAGCAGGAAAATCATAAAGGAAATCACTCTTAGTAAAACTGTCAAAAATAATAAAATCATAAAAGCAACAAAAGGGACAAGACTCACTGACTTTAAAGGAGTAAAATTATGACTGACAATAACTGTTTCAAAATTAGCAGTCAAAGTGAGAGATGATAGACTGAGTCTTCAAAATATGAAAGCAAAAACTACAAGCAGAGACTTTCATACCTAGAAAAAAAAAAAAAAGTCCTCCATGGGGAGCCTGGGTGGTTCAATGGGTTAAGCTTCTGCCTTCGGCTCAGGTCATGATCTCAGAGTCCTGGGATCAAGCCTGGCATTGGGCTCTCTGCTCAGCAGGGAGTCGGCTTCCTCCTCAATCTCTGCCTGCCTCTCTGCCTACTTGTGATCTCTGTCAAATAAATTTAAAAAATCTTAAAAAAAAGTTAAAAAAGTAAAATAAAAAAATTTTTAAGAGTCCTCTAAATAGGAAGATAAAACAAAAACACTTTCAGAGAAACAAAAATTGAGAAGAACCACTTCTAGCTGATATCTAACAATAAAAATATTAAAGTTCTGAGATCAAAACAAACCCATACATAAGTACAAAGAAATAATGAACAACAACAGCAACAAAAAAATCAAGTGACTATAAATGATTATCGGCTGTTGAAAAGTAAAAGTGTTATGGGGTACAGTCTAAAATACATGCATTATAAAAATATGTAACAATGGCAACAAAGTATGAGAGGTTAGTGAAGGGACTGAAATATTTTCAGGTCAGTCACTCTGGAAGTGATTAAAGTACTATATATCAGAGATACTAATGAGTCAATGATCGATATTGTAATCACTAAAATTAATACAAAGTTTAAGCTGATAAAGGGGAAACAGGCTGTATTAAAAAAACAAGAAACAAAAAAACTAAATCAAAGAAGGTAAGAAAGAAGAAAAGAATGAAGAAAAAGTGGAAGAAATTAGAAAACATATAGTCTGAGAGTTGGTTCAAGCCCAAATATATTAGTAATAACATTAGTAACAAAAAAAAAACATTAATTACATTAGTTGAATATGGACTGGGTTGTGGTAGAGCAAGTCTGGAATCAAACTGTTCTTGTTTATGAGAGAGATAATGAACACCACACTGTCAGAAAATACTACGGAAGAGACAGTTCTGAGACACAAAGAAGTTAGGCAAATGACAATCTGCATGGCTGGTTGGATAAAGGATATTAGGAACATAAAGTAAATAGGGTATGTTTAAACCACTCTAAGGGGCACCTGGGTGGCTCAGTCAGTTAATAACCCATCTGCCTTCAGTCAGGTCATGATCCCAGCATCCTAAAACAGGGCTCTATGCTCAGCAGGGAGTCTGCTTCTCCCTCTCCCTCTGCCCTTCTCCCTGCTTCCCACTTGTGCTCTCTGCTCTCTCTCTCTCACATAAATAAAATCTTAAAAAATAATAAAAGAAAAAAAAATAAACCACTCTAAGATTTTGTATTAGTTTGCTTGGGCTATACTAATAGAGTGCTGTAGAATGGGTGGCTTCAACAACTGACATTTACTGTCTCACAGTTATAGAAACTGGGAGCTAAAGGGAAGGTATCAGCAACACCGGTTCGTTCTGAGGGCTGTGAGGGAAAATCTGTTCCAAGCCCCCTTTCCCTGGTTTGGAGACAGCCATCTTCTCTGTGTGTCTTCACATCATCTTCCCTCTGAGAGTGTCTGTGTCCAAATTTCCTCTTAGCAGGATGCCCATATATTTGACGAGGGCTGGTCCTAAGATCCTCATTTTATTTTTTTTTTTTTAATTTTTATTTTTTTATAAACAAATTTTTATCCCCAGGGGTACAGGTCTGTGAATCACCAGGTTTACACACTTCACAGCACTAACCATAGCACATACCCTCCCCAATGTCCATTACCCTACCCACCTTTCCCGACCCCCTCCCCCCAGCAACCCTCAGTTTGTTTTGTGAGATTAAGAGTCATTTATGGTTTGTCTCCCTCCCAATCCCATCTTGTTTCTTTTCTTCTTTTTCTGCCCCCCTAGTCCCCCATGTTGCATCTCCACTTCCTCATATCAGGGATATCATGATAGTTGTCTTTCTCTGATTGACTTATTTCACTAAGCATGATACCCTCTAGTTCCATCCACGTCGTTGCGAATGGCAAGATTTCATTTCTTTTG
>PISX010004241.1:0-124376 GCA_004024625.1 Mellivora capensis
CCGGAGGGTAAAAATTACAAGTAACTTTAAAAGTCTGACTATAATATGAAGAACTCTTAATTAAGTATCAAAATTGTTTACAGGGTATACTTAAAGGCAAAATTAAAGGGAATCTTATTTTAAAAATTAGCACTGAGGTAGAAACCACAGGAAGCAGCTATTTCCTCTAGGAGTGGGATATCAAAGGAATATGGTCGGCATGATTAAAACTAAAGCTTGGGTGAACAGCGGCGTGGGCTGCAGCCCACATCTTTGAGGAGAGACCGAGCTAAGTGCATGCTGGTGTCTCTGGGCTGCATGGAGGGGCACTTGGGGCTTGGACCAAGACCTCTGAGGGGCAAGCCTGTCTCGCAAATCTTTTGTGGTTTATGAACTGCACACACACCCTAGTAAATATGCTCAATGTGTTGGCCACAGAATGTTCTGTGACTTGAGTTTCCTGAGAAGCAAATACCAATCATGTGTACAAAGAACAGCTAAACTGCACAATTACTGTCTTCTAATCAACAATAGAAAAATGATTGCGGATGGCTCTGCATTCTAAGTGATATGTGACTTTTTCAAGATGATTGCTGGCACATCCAGCTGAAAATAGGGCTTCCAGTAATTAGGGTTTTGTTGTTATCTGTGCTTAACTCTCTTGGGAGAGAAAACTAAATGAACTGTTTGCTTACCCATGACTGCCCTTCCAGGCCAAAAATTGTTTTGCTTTCTTTATCCACTACAGATTTTTTTTTTAAATCATCATTATAAAAAACACTGGGCACGTATGTCAGTGATGTGAGTGACAAGGGAGCAGGGGCCACTGTCCTATGCCGTAACCGGGATAAACCACTCTCACAGCCTCGTCCGCACCACCAGCCTCTCTCACTTGAGTTAATGATTTAGGATAAATAGTCTCCATTTCTACACACTTTCAGTGTCCCATTTTTATCTGTTGTTAATGCAGCCACCCGAGTGATCATGCTGTGTTAAAAGCTAGGTCAGAGTACGGTCACTTCTCTGCTCAAAACATCCTGATGACTTCCGGTCTTTCTGCAAGGAAGGCATGGCTGGGGTAGTAGCCTTTAAGCCCTTGCAAGACTTCCCATCTTCCTGTCGTCCACAGGACCAGTGATTGTTACTTTTGTGAGCTCACTTTCAGCTATTCTGTCCTCTCTCCCTCTGTCTCAGCCACAGAACTTCTTGCACCTGCCAGCTTTCGGCCTGGCAGTTCCCTCTCCCTGGCAGGCTCCCCATCTGTATGGCTTTCCTCCACAACCTCCTTCAGAGTATTACTGAAACATGATCTTTCCTTAGTGAGACTTTCTCTGTCATTCTAATTAAAATTTCAACACAGGCACAGAACTTCTGTCCTTTTCTGCTTTCTCATCTGAGCCTCCCACAAAGATCTAAGCTCCAAGGGGGCAGGGATTTCCATCTCTTTGTTCACTGCTAAAGCCCCAGCCTCTTCCCCATATGGGGCTCACAGGTCATTAGCACATATTTATCAAATAAGTAGATGAATGAATGATGTGCAATAAACCTGGGCTTTCCATCCAATCATCCTCTGATCAGAAGCAAGTCTTTACATGTCTTTGTACCTGAACTCATTCCTCCATAAAATAAAGGTCATGATATTCCCATCTAACTCTTTGCCCTTTTACCACTGGTAGTGAATTCCAGTTTATAAAGACCTTCAAATTTCTGAATAAAAAGCATTGAAACATGAGATGTTTGTTTTTAGAGGTAAAACTGATAACAGCTTTTGTCCAGGGGTCAAAAGACCAGGGTCTAAGGCAGGGATAAGTCATCATGGGCACCACTTTCCACTGCATGTTAATATAATCAAACTTCCCTTCCTACCTCATGAGATTGCTGTGAACCTGGGGAAGCATGAAAGGGAATAGGTAAGCAATAAACCTTGGTTTTCTTTATCTTGATTCTCCTATCATTCAGGCCGAAAACAGAAGAAAAGTTATAAAGTTAATGCTGATAGAGCTATTATTGTATTGTCTCTGAGGGGTTAATTCAATTTTAGCGCGCCAGTGGTTCAGTGCGCTTAGTTCCACATGGACTGTTTAGCCTCACTAAGTTTTGTCACTATGGACTCGACCCACATCCTGCTTGTCTGGGACTGTCAGTGAATGTCAATCCGTACCCTTCTTGTACGACCCTAACAGCAGTCGAAGGTTCCGGCTCTGATGACCCTTGGTTCAGTAACACTGTTCTGTCAATAAATAACTCTTGCCAGCAATTAACTCTGTAACAGATAAAAGACTTAAAAGACCTATCATTGACCTTCAGGAGCTCCTGCTACACTGGGTTATATAAAAAGAAGTGCACAGTACTTGAACGAGTTAGAAGAGAGATTGATAATTTGGTTATTTCTGCAGCGTTTCCTCTGTGTAACAGTCAGAGCAGGATCAATTCATAAGGAGTCCCCTGGAAAAAAATCCATAGAGACTCACACATCACAGGAAATTCAACCCCATTTATAGTAATTTTCCCATTATCTATAAGATGGCGACTCTGTACTTTATGTGGACTTCGTACAAGTTACTGGTGTCTGTTTCACTGGCCTATCCAGTCAGAAAACAGTTTCTGGCCAGAAGAGCGGGGCGAAGGGGGTGAGAGACATGACAGGCATGCTGGGAGCTGTGACTGACCAGATGGACAGGAAAACAGTATAAAGATATCATCTAGAGAAACCTTCCCAACACCTCTCTCTCTCGTATTACACCATCGCAAGTAGTTTTGAAGACATTTACCTCTTGGGGGCCCTGACCACCATAATCTTCCTGTGCATTTGGAGTGTTTGAAAATTCATAAAATGTCTTTCCACATATTTACATCATTAGAGCTGCACAAAATCAATGCAATAAATAGAGTGGTTATTTTTCCCATTGGACGGACAAGAAGACAGGTGTGGGGGTGAGCGTTGGCTTGATGAAGTCTGTATCCTGCGGAAAGATAGAGCCTGTGTTCAAGTTATGAGAGACTGGGAGGAGGGGTGCTTTGAAGGAGGAGCTCTGGGAGAACCTCAGTTCTCCTGATCCCTGAATATAATCTCTAGGGAAAAACGCTCTGCCTGGCAAATGTAACAATAGTAAGGCAAACGATGTTCCGGGAATAAAGGTTGGGTCTATTTTTAGTCCAGCGGTATGTGCAAGGCTACAGTTAAGTCTGAAGGAATGTGTTTTGTATGATGAAGAATAAACTGAACTTATTTGGTGCTGATTTCTTTTATCCACATCCTCGCCCTGGAGTCCCTCAGAGCCTTCATGCTTATTAGGGCTATTATCTTGTGCCCTGGCCAGAAACAAATGGTAGAATCAAACAAAGGCTAAACGGGAAATTTTTCTCTTCATGTTAAAATTGGTGCTTGACACGCACTCGGGGAGGACCCAGGAACTGCACCTGCCCTGGCTGCTGCCAGGGCAGGAAACCGCATACTTCCACCACTGAGGTAGTTGCTGCCGCCCAGCGGGTGTGGAGTTCAAGTTTAAGGGCAAAATCAGAGGTTGAAATACAGAGAAAAATTTTTTTAAATGAGATTATGGGACCGAATTCTAAACCCACCCTTCCTGCTAACTGTGCATCCTTGAAGGACTAAGTTATCCTCCCAGGCTCCATTGGTTTTTTTGCCTTGTTTTCCTATAACATGGGGGATGAGAGACAGTGGACTCAATAGTTGCCTGGTTTAAGATGCACCACTGTAATTCTCAGAAGGGCTGTTTTGTGGAAAACCTACAGGCTGCTGTCTGGTCAGTTCGTCCAAAATGTAAAGTAGGAACAGTTCTTGGACGCGCCTGTGTGCTCCGAGCAGACACACAGCCTTGCCGTCCCTTCATTCACTGAGAATACTTGGTGTGAGCATCCTGTGTCTTCTGCAGAAAATAATATATGTCTGAACTATTTCTGGTATTGTCTCCTCCAAACTGGTAAGAGTGAGTTTTAAAAAAGAAAAAAAATCTATCTCTTCCTCCTTCCCCCTTCCTGGGGAATTATAATAAACACACAATTGACGATGGCTACAAGTGTGACTAGCTGCCCCTACGGTTATGCAGAACCACACGTGGGGTTCTGCATTGTTCATGCTCAGATCTTCTGATGGCTTCACTTCACAGTCAGAAAACAATAAAATTAAGATTAAAAGTCCTTACCTTCTCGTAAGCAGAATAAATGTCACTCCTACTCATAATATAATTGGCAAAGCACTTAGGAAGATTGTCTATGAAGAAAGATATAAAAATGACCAATATGGGATGCCTGGGTGGCTCAGCCAGTTAAGTGTCAGACTTGATTTTGGCTCAGGTCATGATCACAGGGTGGGGAGATCAAGCCCCACATCAGCCTCCACGCTGGGTGTGGAGCCTGCTTAGGATTCTCTCTCCCTCTTCCTCTGCTCCTGCCTCCTGCTCATGCTCAATCTCTCTCTCTTAAAAAAAAAATAAAAGGCCAATAAGTACATGAAAAAGTATTCAACATCATTAGATGTCAGAAAATGCACATTAAACCCCAGTGGGATAATTCAATGTACCCAGTGTAATGGCTGAAATTCAGAAAGCAAACTAATGGCATCAAATGTTGGCAAGCATGTAGAATATATTGCTGAAGGGAATGAAGAATGACACAACTACTTTAGAAAACTGCTTAACAGTTTTGTTTCATTTAAAGTAAAAAATACACTTACCCTGTGACCTACCAATTCCACTTTTAAGAATTTACCCATGAGAAATGAAAATATATGTTAATACAATGACTTTTATGCAGTTATAGCCAGAAACTGGAAATAATTCAAATGAATACCATGAAAAAAGATAAATAATTGTTGTTATGTTCAGGCATTGAGATACTAATTAATCAGAAGTAAAAAAAAAAAAGAACAGACTAATAACATGCAATAACATGGATGAATTTAAAAAACATTTTGAGCAAGAAAAGCCTTACCAAAAAAATACGTACTCTCATGATTCCACTCATATGAAGTTCTAGAATGGGTGAAACTAATCCATGGTAGTGAAAAAATAGACTGTGTGCCTCGGGAGGCAGGGTGGAGATTGGCTGGAAGTGGGTAGGAAGGAAACTTTAAGGATAATGGAAACTTTCTTTTTTTTTTAATAATTTAATTTATTTTGTTTTTTGACAGAGAGAGAGATAGAGAAAGAGAGTGGGGGAGGGGCAGGTAGAGAGCGGGAGAGAGAGAACCTCAGACAGGATCTTGCCCAGCTCAGACCCCAATGTAGAGCTCAATCCCAGGACCCTGAGATCATGATCTGAGTCTAGATCAAGAGCTGGACCCTCAGCTGACAGAGCCACCCAGGCATCCTTGCAATGGAAACATTATATATCTTCTCTGAGATGGTGGTTACATGGGTGAATATATTTATCAAAATTTATCAAATTCTCTACCTAAGATCTGTACATTTCACTGTATCTAAGTTTGACCGTCAATTAAAAAAAAAAAAAAGGCATCTGTGCCAGGATTCAACGTGATTTTCTCTTGGCTACCTCTCTGGTCGCATATCCTACCACTTGGCTTCTAGCTCCCTGGGCCGTAGGCACCACGCCCTTCTTGGTCCCGAAGCTCACCAAGTATACCCACCTGTTCTTTGCACTTGCTGTTGTCTTCCCAAATATCTTCAGGGCTTGCTTCCTTGCTTCTCAAGAGACCCCTTACCAATCTCTTCAAAATATCTGTTCTTCCCCTAGCCCCAGATGCTATATGACTTTACTTTGTTTTTCTTCTATAATGCCAGATACTGTATTGTGTAATTTGTTTATATTCTTCTCAGACTCAAATGCAAAGATAATGATGGGAGGAATTTTGTTGTTGTTCATCAGTGTATCCCTGGTACTTAAAACAATGTCTGGCACAGAACATGTCTTCAGTAAATACTTATGGAATGAATGCAGAATGAATGCCTCCATGGCTTGACTTGGAAATATATCATCTTCTGGTCTAAACATTCCCAGGAGACTCTCTTCCATTGCTTTAAATTCTTTTTTTTTTTTTCTGGACTATATCTTTTCTCTCTGCAAATGTGTCCCCTGACTCCAGCATTTAGGATTAAATGGTGTTTTCTTGTGATAAAGTTGTTCCTCTAACTCACATTTCAGACTGCAGTTTTGCTGGTTTACTGTGCCTTCCAGGTATATATGGATCTCATATCCACAACCCAGGACCATAAGGCATGTCTTCTGTCATTGTTTGAATTTAGATAGCATAAGCTTGAATCAGATCTTTAAATTGATGATCCAATTCATTTGCTAAATTAAAATGACTGAAAGGGGCTCAGTTGGTTGAGTCTCTGCCTTCAGCTCAGATCATGATCTCAGGGTCCTGGGATCGAATCCTGTGTTGGGCTCCAAGCTCAGCAAGGGAGTCTGCTTCTCCCTCTCCCTCTGCCCTTCCCCATTCCCATCCTCTCATCCTCTCTCTCTCTCACTCTTTCTCTCAAATAACTAAGTAAAATATTTTTTAAAAAATACAGCAAAATGACTGAGATGATCAGGATGACCAGGCTCTAACATGGCCACTCAACTCTTTACATGTTCAGTTTAAATAGAAAAACTGACACAAACAGGCACACATGTAAAAAATAAGTTATAAATATTTAAAATAGTAAAGGACCTGATATTTTCACAGAGATGGGGGATTGGCCAGTGGCTACAATTGATGGCTCAAGCCACTCTGAGATCAAGGAAGTGGAACATTAAATTGAGTCTCTTGTGTAGAAAGATCCTTCTTAAAAAATAATCTGTCCTTAAAACTTTACACATGAGTTCAAAAAAGTTTTGACCTAAACGTCTAAGTTAGCTCCATGAAGACAGACAGGTAATGGACCAAACACAGCATATTGTTTAAATGCAACAGAAAACATATTTGCACTTTGGGCACATTATGGCATAAATACATTGTGTGCTCTGTTAAAATGAGGTAGTTATAGTCATGGGTAACATTAGTGAGTGTTTGATTTGATGTGACCATTTTCTGAACACGTGTTGAGCATTAGGCAAGACACAAGATGGTTACAAAATGAACCAGATGTTGTTCCCGAGCTTGAAAGGAACACAGGTGGAGGGGAGACGTGAGATAAGACAGAGGCACACACAAATGAGTATTGTCCTTGAAGTCAAACTTTGAAATGTACCCACGCCACATGTACCCAATGATCAGAAAATGCAAAGGCAGGTTCTACCTTAAATGTTTCATCTGAGACTTGAAAGATATTTAAGACTTAAGAGAGGTGAGGCCATTTCAGGTGGAAGGGACATCATCATGACAAAAGGTGAACAGGCAGGAAATTGGATGTATACTAGTGGGATAGTGGTAGCCCTACTGTGAGAAGAATTTCAGATTGGAGGGAAAAGGTAATGAGACATACGACTAGAGAATTAAGTAGAGGGAAAGCTGACGGAGGGCTAGGAGTTCAGTCTTGATCACATTTCCTGTAGGGAGCCACTAATGCTTTCTGAGGGCAGTTGTGACATTGTCAAAACTGTGTAATAAACAGTTGCCTCTGTAAAGGCATGTGGGAAGGAGAGAGAAAGGGACTCTACATTTAGCTGCAATTACAATGAATGGGGATATTTCCACTGTGTGTTACCAAATGTTCTATACTCAAAAGAGCAGAGATACATTTGTTTGGGTGTCTTTATACATAGGAGGAGGCATTTACACACACACACACACACACACACACGCACGCACACCCCACATTCCTTTGGCAGACAATCAGCAAATGTGAGAGGTAGAGTAGTACAATGGTTGAAGACCTGGGCTTTAAACCAGACAAAAGCCTTGCTGTTTCAATAGCAACATAACTTTGTTGAAGATACTTAAACTCTAATATATAAAAAGGAGTTAAAGACATTTACTTTAGTTTGTTAAGCAGTAAATATAGTAACTAATTTAAGTATTTTAATGTAGGTTCTGGTCTACTGTTAAGTACATGGAATCTGAGAGCTATCGATACTTCTGTTCCATTTTCAGAGTTATTGCCAATGTGAGACCATCTAGGTCAATGCGTATTTTGACAAAAGCACTTATCTGAAGCAGCCTGCGGTCTACAAAATCAGGATGATAAGGTCCATGGTCTCCCTGATGATGGTTTTACAGTTTTAACAAAACAAGACCCACACACTGAACACAGATTCCTCCTGTCTGTTCTGAGTTTCATTCCCAGAAATTACTCCCATGAGTAAACCATTACTCCCATGAGTAAACCCTTGCAGTCTCACTATGAACTTACTAATTCATTCTGCTGCTCTTGTTCAGGGATGATCTTCAGAGCATTCAACAAAGCAGAGTTTATCAAACATATTGTTCCTGACTGCTTGAAGTTTATCTTACAACAGCTTCTCTGACTCATGGAAAAAAAGTAAGCTACAGAGATTACAAGTAATTTTTAAAAAATTTTAAACAGAATTTTAAAAAAACTGTAGAGGTTACAATAACATTTACAACACATGAAAAATAAAGCAAATTAAAGAACGCAGAAAAGACGTTGAGGGTAACTTGTTCTCAACCCTGGTTGTTGACTCATTGAATGCTTGGTGTCAAACAGAGAGGAAACAACCAAATCTATTCACCAAAAATAGTAATCCATGGGAGCAAAACTGAAGAATGAAGAATCATGGAACTCAGCATAACATAGAATCATCCAGAATGTTTAATCAACCAGAAGGCTTTCATTATGGGAGATCATCTGCAACAAGTACAAAGACATGGACATTGAAGGAAGAATTGTCCCAGCCTCCAGTGATGCTGGGAAGGGCCTGGATCCTAATAGATGTCTGGCTTCCTGCCCCCCAACTGTCTTCCTCTTTTCATACCCCATAGCCCTCAGATGCCGTGCTCTCTATTCACCCATCTACCCATTGACTTCTAAGCACCTTTGCCCAGAATTCTCTTTTCCCTCATGATATCTTACAGGAATAATTCTTTTTTTTTATTAATTTATTTATTTGACAGACAGAGATCGCAAGCGGGCAGAGAGGAAGGCAGAGAGAGAGGGGGAAGCAGGCTCCCCGCCAAGCAGAGAGCCCAATGCAGAGCTCGATCCCAGGACCCCCGGATCATGACCTCAGCTGAAGGCAGAGGCTTTAACCCACTGAGCCCCCCAGGCGCCCTTACAGGAATAAATCTTACAGAGTTTCTTAAAACTCCCAACTTTCCCAAAGAGCCTTCCCAGCATGTTCTTTTTCTTTTATTTTATTTTCCTCATGTTCTTTTTTTTTCTTTTTTTTTTTAATAAGAGAGAGAGAAAGTGTGCACAAGTCGAGAGGAAGGGCAGAAGGAGAAGGGGAGAGAGAATACCAAGCAGGCTTCACACTAAGCACAGAGCTGGACACAGGGCTTGATCTTGGGACTCTGAAATCATTACCTGAGTGGAAATCAAGAGTCTGATGGTCAAATGACTGAGTCACCCAGGCGCTTTTCTCATGTTCTTTGTAAATACAACTATAAGACTTTCTTCTAACACATTAGCATTGCCACCACTTTGCCTTAATAAAGATCTGATTCTCCAAGTATTTTGTAAGATTTTAGATTTCAGGAAGAACAACTTTTATGTTGTCATCTCTTCTGAAATTCTGGGCACAAAGTTTATTGCGCCATAGTCGAGAATGCAAAAGCAAAACATACTACCTGTGTAAATTTGGGTATACTCTTTTACCTCTTGGAAACTCTGATTCTTCATCTGTTAAAATGAGTACAATATCATTTTCAGGTCATTGTTGTGAGAATTAATATGACATTATATGTAAAGTCCTTAAAATGGCACTTGACCCATTGTGGGTGCTGAGTGAATGGCAGCTTAAACAACATCTGTGTTCTGTGTAGTTGAGGTGTAATAATTACCTTCTCTAGAGAACTCATTTGGCTTCTGCCCTCAGTTTGGCCTCCAGTTACATTCAAGCCATTTGTAAGAAAGAGAAGCAACACACTTAAAGACTAATCTGTAGGAAGAACTGCTCTTCTTGAGGTGATGTATTGTTACCAAGCCCATGTTCTGGGCAATAACTCCAGTCGATTTCTGCTGCACGTGACTAGTATTACCTGCTGATTCCTTTGGGCTTTACTGCAATGGTAAATTTCTAAAAATTGGAAAGACTTTACAGAGCAGTTTAAATGGTTATCTGGATCATTTAAAGAAAAGGTTTTTTAAAAAGATTTTATTTATTTATTTGACAGACAGAGATCACAAGTAGGCAGAAAGGCAGGCAGGCAGAGAGAGGAGGAAGCAGGCTCCCTGCTGAACAGAGAGCCCAATGCGGGGCTCGATCCCAGGACCCTGGGATCATCACCGAGCTGAAGGCAGAGGCTTAACCCACTGAGCCACCCTGGCGCCCTAAAGAAAATTTTAAATGGGAAAACTTGAGCTTTGTTTTAGTCAAGTAAACTGGTGAACCTTCAGGGCTATTCCCAGCCCTGTGATACGGTGCACGGTTCTTCAGTCATGTCTTCCTAATGATGTTGTGTGTGAAACAGGTGAACTGGGATTACACATCGACATAGTATGAAATCAGTAACTATTAAGATGGACCGTCAGGCAAACAAATACAAATAAGTTGCATTTAACTCTATCAGAACATCTTGAAATTGCCTATATACCTCTTCTGTTACAGAAATTATGTGGCTTGTTGCTGCTGGATTGGATAGAGGTTGATCATTTTATATAATAAAGATCATATGTCATTTACTCTGTGAATCTCCTTTTTGAAGAAATGGCCGCTCTTTCCCGAGTGGTGTCACTATATATTCTCTCATACCACCACCAATATCTCTTGCTCCTGGGAGGCAGGCAACAACGAATATTTATTCATCCTTTAATCCCACTCTCAGAGCCTAGCCCAACACAGTGCTGGCCCTTGGTAGATGATCAACGAATGTCTGCTCCCTTAGTCAATTAATACATTCTGTTCCTACTCGAAATTACTTAGCTGGCTTTGAGCATATCATCAGTCTCTTTTGGCTGTGCCTCTTTTTCTTCTCTAAAATTCTATAATTTTATGAAGATGAAGAAGCAGAATGAAAAGAGACATTAGACAATGGATCTAACAGTGGGACACTCACAGATCAGGAGGCAGGACAGTCCTGGTGCTCAGCTTTCCAGAACTCACTTTTTTCTTGCCCATATTATTTTCCTCAGTACAGAGAGTGACAGCGTTAGTAGGAGCAGAGATAAAACCACCTTCGTTACTTGATCTGGGTGAGTGTAGCAGGTCCCTGAAACATGCAGAGAATCAGATCTGCCTTGGCTTTAATATGGTTAAAGAGAGTTACTGGACCTCATCCTCTTTTCTTTTTTTTTTTTGCTTAATGGACTTCTTACCAGACTCAGGGATCAAAGGCTCCTGTGGTTTATCTTTACTCTTTTACTTTAATGACTTCTGACACTCCAACAGGGTCCTGGAGACCCAGATGGAGTTTTTATTGCCATAAAGGATGAGCTGATGGCTCTATGATATCCTAGGATGAATCCAAAGGGAGTAATGATGAATAGCATTGCCTCTGTTTAAAGTGAACTACCTACCCCCAATCCTTATTGCACCAACAAGGACCTCAAGACTCAGAGAAACAAGCTGAGTTCCTTGTCATGGGCACTGGTCAAGCAGGGAAGCAGAGTTTCCCTGAAATAACAAGAATGCACATTTCTTTGGAAAAACACTGTTTGGTGAACATGAATCTTTTAATTCCATCCCCACAGGTACTGTCCCAGAATCTTAGGTGTTAATAACCTTTCCTCCCCTTAGGATCCTAACAAGTATAGAGAGGTGAGGGGGAGAACCCAACTTTATTGTTGGCTGTTCAGTAAAACACAAAACTCGGGGTTTCTTGGTAAAGCTGGGTTTGAGATTGTGGCTAAAATGTTGTGCCAACCTGGGACTGCCTCAACACTTTCCCCTAAATGTGGACATTGGCATCAGTGGAAGACTAAGGTCCAATTTACCCACTGAAGGGGCAAGGAAGAAGCTGGGAAATAGTTCACCTTCACCACGTAGGAGAACATCTGTCCCTGCTTGTCAGCCTCTTCATGGTGGCAGGAGGAAGGGAGAAAGCCCTTTATCAAACAAGGGCAGAGAAATGGGTTCATATTGGTATTCAATTTAGTAAACTCATATCTCAAATGAAGTCACTACATAGGGAAGGAGGTTCCAAAATTCCAACTTCTCCACCCTTGCTCCCTGAACTGGAATGAAAATGAGTGGAAAGACATGGGAAGCGTCCACTCCAATACTCTGCTTTATGTGGAATAGAGAAAAATGTCTCTTCTATGGAAATGCAAGGAAGGAAGATCAGTGCCTCCTTCTGGAAGCTTCTAGTGAAGGTCTTCATTTCTCACCTGCACTATGACAATAAGCCTCTCGCCATGTGTTTGTCATCATTCTCATTCACTTTTTTCACCACATGGAGGACAATCATCCTTTTAGAAGATCAAATTAATTATGCCACCAACTATCTACCAAACCTTCAGTATTTCCTTAAGAAAGTCACCCACTCTTCCTGGGCCTCAGTTTCCTCTCCTCTAAAATGGGGTATGATGGTAATGGCTGTGCAAGTTTTTTGTGAAGGTTAAATGAGTTTGTTTCACTTAACACTAATAAGTGTTAGCTATTATTTTCCTCATTATAATTATAATTATATTAAGTATATATAAATAATATAAATAACCATAAATATAATTATAATTATCCTGCTCTGCTTTATTTCAGCTACCACTGGCTCCACATGCAGTATCCCCATTGGTAGGTACAATACGGCTGCAGTTCCTAGAGTGATCAGACTTGATCATGCATTTAATTTAACACCACCCAATAGATCTGTGCTAGCCTGGGACACAGGCCCCAAGGACAACCATTGGTTTTTCCAGTTGAGTCCAAAGTGTGTCAGCAAACCTGGCTTAGTTTATGATGTTGCAGGACTCATGGTTGATCGTCTAGAACAGATGTACTAGACAACACTAGAGACACAAGCCACAGATTTAATCTTGGGGAAGCAACCACAAAAGCCATGAAATTATCATAAATGACTGCAAAGGAAACAGAAACCCAGACAAATATGCAAAGGACATCTATATTGGGGCTGTGGCCTTTAAGCTTCTACTGTGGGTCTTGAACCCCTCGTGAATATGGCCTCACAATGTGTTTCTCACAACAAACATAAGGTGGTGAGGCTGAGGTAAAGTTACAGCATTATAACGGAATCATGGTAGCTTCAAGATTAAGAGACTTATCCAAGGCCTCACAACTGGTTAGTTGCTTAGCTACCAAGAGAATCCAGGTTCCCCACACCTTTGCTTAAATAAAAAAAAAAAAAAGCCCTGCTTAACACCGACTGTGGTGGGATTGCAGGAAGCCTTCCTGTGGTCGATGAAAGGTGAGCTTTCAAGATGTGGTCCTCAGAGAGGAAATGCCTTTTTCTGGTCACCTCACTACATTGACTCTTGGCAATGAGGCCCTGAGAAAATAGGAAATATTATTAGTGTTAGAAGAGTGCCAATGTCAGCTAAGCTCTGTTGAGTCTGTAATGCAACACAAGAGAATCAGTAGAGAGACTAAGAATAGACAGTTTCTTAGGTTCTTGGAGCATTTGAATTTGTTATCTATAAAGCTCCCTCCATAAAAGGGAGAAGAATTTGGCTGTAAAAATTATAGACAAGTTCTGCCCCGGACTTAGTCATTATTACCACAGGAGTTTTGCATAAACATAAGGTTCGGGGTGTTTCTGGTTTTAACAGACCTAAAATGTCTCAGATACTCGGGAAGCTCACCATGTGGACAGCACTATGCCCAGAACTAGTTAGAGGCTATCTCTCACCTCTCAGAGCTTAGGTTCTAGAGGAAGGAAAATGTGACCCTGAAAATTGTCTGGTGATACAATTTAGATTTTTTTCTTTGTTTCTTTTTCCCTCATGACATTTACCTAAGACAACAAAATGCATATCAAATGAACTCAAGCCTCTGTCTGGACTATTAAATACACCGGCTAACGGATTCCTTGAATTAACAAGTTCTTTCCTTGTGAAGGTTGTTATTTTCTCAGTGAGGTTGGAGCATGGAAAAAGATCCCAGAGTAAGCAACAGAAGATTTGTTCTGTTTTCATGGAGTTTACAAACATACTGAAAAAGTCAAATTTGTAGGCGCCAGGGTGGCTCAGTCAGTTAAGCAGCTGCCTTCGGCTCAGGTCATGATCAGGCTCTCCTGCTCAGCAGAGAGCCTGCTTCTCCCTCTCCCTCTGCTGCTCCTCTTGCTTTTGCACTCTCTCTCTCTCTCTCTCTCTCTCTGTCAAATAAATAAATAAATCTTTAAAAAATGAGGAAAATATGAAAAAGGGGAAAAATCATACAAAATCCCATCAGACAGTCTTTTGCAGAGCAAAAGCAAAAAGTCCCATGCAAAATCCCATCAGACAGTCTTTTGCAGAGCAAAAGCAAAAAGTCCCACTTTATTGTGTTTATTCCAGTGTTTCTCAATTGACCAAGATTGCCTTTTTTGCCCATCATTCGCATCTTCCAGATTAGGAGTATTCTGCAGAACCCAGACATGGACATGCTTGCCATTCCAGCCTTTTCCCTACTTCCCTTTCTAATATCCAAGTGTGCCTGTCTGCTGCACCCAATTCTCTCAGGGTTCTGCCTTCTGTGGGGATGGGGTGGGGGTGGGGGAGTGGGCAGAAGGTAACCAGACAACAAAATGTGTGGGAGTGTTGCTATGATAATGTCCCATGCTCCCCAAGTGTATACCAGTGTGCTTTCTAGACAAACTAAAAACAAGAAAGAAGTGATTTGAATGGTAGGCATTGAAAGCTTCACAGTAGCTGGTTGGAAAAAGACTTTGTATCTTGAAAAGAGAAGCACTTAGACATGGAATCTAATCTCAGGTTTCTGCTAATTATCTATATGACTTTGGAGAAGCCTTTCCATTCTGGGCCCGACTTCTCCCATGTGCAGACATGAAAGGACTGGAGCAAACTTGATGTTCTCTAATTGTCAAATCATGCCAAGACATCAGCTGACTGCAAACACACATCTAATCTATGATGAAATTGTTGCACGATTCTGATCAGAAGCACTTCAAGAGATGGACAGTTTGAGCATCAGCCATGTTTAAATGACCCCTAAGATGCCTCTGGGGTGAGCCAATCTTCTGTAGCACTTTTCCAGTAGGACTCAAGGTGTTTTCTCTCTGTTTCTTCCAGGATCCAAGGGTTGACACGATTCTCCACGTCTACGGGTTTTCTGTGTCAGGAGACTCTAAAATCTATACACTGGTTCTCTGAGTGTTTTACTTCTGCTTTAAACCCACACTGAAAATAAGTGATCAGGAATAAATTAGAACAGGATGAGACCATCTTCGCTAAAGTTAAATGAGGCTTTGGGGTGGGGAGGCGCAGGTGGGGAGGAAATGGGAAATTGGTAAAGAAGGCTGGGATGACTAATTAGCCAGTGAGCAGATACATATCTAACCAATAAGAAGAGTATCAAGATCCACTTATAACTGGGGCTCCTGGGTGACTCAGTTGGGTACGCACCTGTTTTCAGCTCAGGTCATGATCTCAGGGTCCTGGGATCGAGCCCCACATCAGGCTCTGCACTCAGCAGGGAGTCTGTTTCTCCCTCTCCCTCTGTCCCTCCTCTGCTCATGTGCTCTCTCTCTCTATCTCTCAAATTTAAAAAAATCTTTAAAAAAAAGATTGGTTCATAATTAACTGCAAATAGCATCCTTGCTTAAAAGGAACTTCATACACACGCACGTACACACACACACACACACACATGCTACGTCACCTAAACAATTTGGAAATTTGTTTCAAAAAGTGATTTTTCTCCCAGCCTGTCATCCCAGGACAAAGGAACAAAGAAAACTGTATACATACAGAGGGAAGAAAAGGATGAAAGTAATAGTCAGCCAAAGAATGTGGATATCCTGGTGCTGGGGGAAAGAAAGGAAGACATGTAAGTGCAAGAAACAGGTAAGTAGAAATCTATGGAAACAAGGGTTGTTGGGGAAGAGCATAGTCACAAAATTATGTTGATAATGAGAAAACTACTTCGTTAATTGGATGAATAAAGGTTTAACAATCTCCATTTGAAAGGCTTTGGAAGGTCCCATCTCCAGCCACCTTTCCCCTTTTCCTGTGCTCAAATTTCTTTTTCAACATAATCATTCATTCATTCTCCCATTTACTGCACATGTGTTTTTTGAGGCCTTCTTGTGGCCCAAGGCCTGTTGTAGATCCTGAGGACACCAAGCTGATTACGATACAACCCTTTTCGCCAAGGAGCTGTCATTCTAGCCCAGTCTACTCTCATTTGGACAGCTACAAACAGATGTAATTAGTTTCTTGAAGCCATCTACTGGGAGCTATTGGAAGTGAAAGTAAGCATGCCTGTTTGTGTAGGTGGGTGGGAAACCTACCAGAAGGGGGCTTGTGGTTCAGGAGGACAAGTTGGGAAAGGCTTCTTAGAGGA
This sequence comes from Mellivora capensis, assembly GCA_004024625.1. Taxonomy (NCBI): domain Eukaryota; kingdom Metazoa; phylum Chordata; class Mammalia; order Carnivora; family Mustelidae; genus Mellivora; species Mellivora capensis. Next base: position 16,462 of record PISX010004241.1, read on the forward strand.
TTATGTAAGCCTAGACTGCTCTTGGGGATGGAGCAGCTCTGGCTTTGTTCTCATCACATGCAAATGGTGAAGGCAGATGGCAAAACGTAAGAATATTATCGACAGATCTGCTTTTTTTCATCTTCTTTTAGTTAGAGAGAGAGAGTGCATGAGAGAGAGCATGGACAGAGGGAGGGGGAAAGAGAATCAAACAGACTCCACACCCAGCGCAGAGCCAGATGTGGGGCTCCTTCTCATGACCCTGAGATCGTGACCTGAGCCGAAACCAAGAGTCCAACACGCAGTTGACAGAGCCACACAGACGCCCCTGAGAATATTTCATTTCCTGAAACAGAAAGGCACCTCCATGTTCTCTTATGAGGCCAGATGTCCAGTCTGGGTTCCAGGAAGTTGAAGACTCCCAGGACTGGCCTCTGCCAGACTCCTTGGCAATTCTCAACTTTGAAAACGGGCACACAGCAGCCCAGAGCTTTCCGACACGCGGTTGCCTTTCTCCAAGAATGGTGGCCGACTAGCAACGTCTGAGCCTTCCTCTTCCTTTTGAGGGAGCACGAGAGAAAACACTAAGGAGACTTCTCCACAGTGACTCCTTGGCTTTACACCATAACACCCCACAGTGGGCCTCTAACCTCTCTCGGCCCCTCCTCCCGTGTCAGTGTTACTCTCCACACAGTCCAAATCCATCCTGTCTTGGGGTCTCCTTTGTGTCTCTTTTGCTTTCGGGGAGAGGAAATTCCCTGAAAACAGCACCACAGAATTTCAGCACTAGAAATGTCTCACGGGTGATGACTGGGAGTGGCATTTCCAGTGAAGAAACTGAGGCCCAGAGAATGAGCAACATACACATTGGAATATTCTAACCCAGTCGGGACCATACTTCGAATCGCACTCTCTTTCCATGGCCCCTCTGTCCCCACCCCACCCCTTCTATTCTTTTCCAGGCTATACTTATAACCTCCCTAGGGGGCTAGATCCTAATTGTATATTCTGGCTATTTTCATTCTTGCATACTTTTCCCATGAAGATTTTGTTGTTTCCTCTTTCAGACATGACCCGAGGACCTCAGGCTGGCCTTATTAAACTAATCCCTGTGGCACCTTAAAGGACAGTTCTCCCCCCGGGAGCTGGGAGGCTCAGGGTTGCTCATCCCCAGTGCCTGCATTCCCACCAGCCCTGGCCCTCTCTACAGAGCGGAGATGCAAACAAATTACAATGCATGTGGAGGAAAATAAGTGTGCGGTCAGTTTGGGTTCTTCCAATGCCATTTACAACCTTTGTGGTTTGAATCTGTTCATAGAAGAATTAATTGATGGGTTTGAATGTTACTAGAGAAGAAACCCAACTCATTTCTCAGGGTACCCTTCTGGGAAGTTTCTAGCCTGATGTCAGAAGAAAAAAATAACTTAACAAATGAATGTCTTTTATAGAATTTCGTTGTGAATGGGCGTGAGCTAGATAGGAATCTGGAGAAAATAGATGGCTTAGAGGTGGCAAGGCCCTTTTCCCTCCATATCAGTCTTCTTACAGTGACTTATTTACGATCCTAAAGCCAACGCATGTATGGCATGGAGGCAGAAAAATGGGGTTACTTTTACATGTGATTTGGGAAAGTTAAAAACCCTCATTGGCTATGGGTTTTTCCCTCCACTGACCAGCCCTCTGGTTTGGCCTGATAAGATTCTTTTTTAGATGCATATACATTGAGTTATTTAACCAAAATCGCAGCCTTATCTTCAGAAGCAGAATACGAAAGTGTACATCTTTCTACATGTAAAAGCCTTGGCATCATGCTAGGGATGGATCCAAGTGTTGCATATAGGTTTCTAGGATGATGATACTACATTCCTTCATTTGGTGAACCAGATAGCGGAACCTCACCATTTCATCTAGCACTGTAGTGAAAAGATAAAGTAAGAGAGATCCAGCCCTCAAAGAGCTCACAGCCTCTGAGGAGACAGAGATCCGTAAGCAGGTTATTGCAGTACAGTGTGGTGAGTAATTATAAGGGGGGAACTCCAAGTTTAATGGGAGGACACCGTGCAGCTGGAGACAGACATGGAAGGGGCAGGTGATGATTTCTGACTCCTGAAAGCCAGTAGGAGTTGTCACCATATGGTTCCTAGGAGCTGCAGAAGTTCTTATCATTCATAGAATCATATAATTTTTGAAGAATCTATTGAGAAGCCAAACATGCATGATTAGAGAGAGGAACATTTTGGAAAGAAAAATCCCAGGGGCTGGAAATGGGGAAAGCACAGGGCATCAGCAAATCCAGAGTGGCTGGGAGGGGATGCAGTGGCTTATTTGGGAGGGGTGGGGAGTGGCAGGAGCCTTGAGGGAGCTCTGTTCTCTGCCAGGAAGGGGAGATGCCCAGATAATTCTGGGGACTGGAGGTCAAGTGCAAATTCTAAAAGAAAACACTGAAAGTAGCCTCTAGTTGCTTCAAAATATCCTCAGGTTCCACTCTGCTCATGAAGCAGTGATATATCCCATATACATCATTTCCAACCCCACTTCTGTGTGGAGTCTATGCATACATGTAAAGGGATACACGGAAGGGAGCTGGTATGTTTTAATAATCACTTATTAGGTGCTTACATTATCATTTGTATAACATTATCATAATCTTTTTAAATTATCATTTACTAAATATATCTTCCCAACAGCCCAGTGAATTTGGAATACTAAGCCCTTTTACATATAAGAAGATTGAAGCTCAGAAAGGTTAAAAAAAATTAAGTCACTTGCCCAAGGGTTATAACATAACTAGAAGTACCTGAAACAGAAATTCTGATCCAAAACCTACACTTTTTCTTTCATGATGTCATCATAACACGCCACAAGATTTGGAATCAAATATATTTGGACTTAAATTCATAAAAATAAATTTTGTTCTTGTCTTATGTGTGATTTTTTCTTTTTATTTCCCTTTCTTGATGGTCTATTAATGAGGTTTCTGGCTGGATTGTTTTATTTATGAGTTCTATATTAACATATAGTTTCTCTCATTTGTCTATTTTGCTTTCTTGATAAAATGTTTTTAGCTCATTGAAATTGTTGCCAGGGTTTCAAAGAGATCATGGAATCCAGTAAATTCAAGTCAACATTTTCACCAAGCAAATATCAAGAATTCAATATTAGTGATGCTCTAGAGATCCCTATTTCCCTGATTCACAATTTTTACCAAAATGCCACCATGTAATATGCCATGCATTTGTTCATGTGAATATTGCACATCTCTGCACTGGCTTGGGAGCTCCATGAGACCAGGAACAGTCTCAGTTTTGTTCAAAGATGAATCCTCAGGAGCTAAGTAGCCCTGGGAGCTAGTGGGTGCTCTCCAAGTAACAGTGAAATGATTGAGTGACCTTTAAGTACTGAAGGAAATACAAGGAAGCGTAAGGCAGTTTTTGATCTCCACACACGTATCTAGTTGGGGACTGAAGACAGATGCATGAAGTTGGCAAATAACATGAGTAGCAGGTGAGCTGTTATAAATCCGATGTCCGAAATTCACATGTGAAAGAAATGTAACTTCACTAAGTCCCCCTACATTAGACTTCAAGCCAGTCTTCTGCCATGTTGGCAGAAACTTTCGGCATCTAAGGTCTGATGAGAACTTATGTAGGTCAAGCCCCTGGGAGCAGATGCTCTCTGCTCTTCTTTCATCTGTCTACCTCGATGATCACCAGAACAATATTTGGCCCTTCTGTGGGGGCCTTCTCCAGGATTGGCTGCTCTCTCTGCTCCTTTTTTCTTCCACATAAAGGCAGAGGAATTCTTGGGCTTTTTCTCACCATCTCTTAGAGACTTCCTTTGGAACTTTATCTACCTAGATACTCTACACATCCACACCCTTTGAGGTCTTGTCACCTTTTTTAGGCTCTGTCTACAAAACAGGGTCCACTCTCTGCTCTGAAAGCACAGGTAGACGCCATACCACTTTCCCAGGACCGGATGAGAGAAGAAATGTGCAAACCTTTCTCTCTCCTACGTCTGCTGATCTCGTTCTCACCAAGTCCTCTCCATCACCCTTTTCCTTCCTGAGCCTGGAAGTTTTTCCAGTGTGGAAGGGGAGACTCCCTCACATTTCAGCTCCCCTCTGATTCTTTCCTTCAGGGCTTTGGAAAACAAAACCAGGATCATGAGGCTCAGAAGCTTTGTTCCTTTCCCCAGAATGATGAATACAGATAGCTAATACCTTACATAGAAAAAAGGGAAATGGGGAACTACCGGGGGGAGGGAGTCAATATTTCAAAAACATTATTTTACTATGCTCTTCTCCCAGTAAATCTTTGCATTCCTGGGGCGGGGGTAGGTATTTCTCATCCACTTGTTTTATCTCTACTTTCTCCCAAAATGGCAGGACCTAACCTGTTCAAATAAGGCTCTTCAGAGCAACGATATCGCTGATCAATGCAACCCACGCAAAAGCAAATAACCTAGTCAGTATAATGGTGCTAACAATCTATAGGTCATGAATCTGTAGCCAAACTGGCTGATGTGTTGAATATGGGAATCAAGAAGCCAGTTTATGTTCTGGGGCAAGAGCTGAACGCTCTGTGGTTAATTAGATTTTATTCAAGTCCACTCGATTCTCTTCACAAGGCATTTACCTAGCACATGCTGTATGTTAATATTCTAGTAACAGGACTTGAGTTCTTGAGGGTCAACATGCCCGTCAGTGTCCATTCTTACTCTTAAATGGCACACTGCTAGAAAGTCTGAGATGGTATCTGTTCAAATGGCCTTACATAGGGCCAGCATTCTAGGGTTCTTCCCTGGTTGTCAGGCAATTGTCTCTGCGCGGCAGACCCGGTGGGTCTGGCTTGGTAAGGCAAAGTCTCCAATGGCCCCAGCTCTACTCTATGCTGCTGTCACCTTCACTTTCTACCTCCTCTCCTGTGTGGGGATCATCCCTGCTACTCCCCCATTGTTTAGAGATTCCTCTGCCTCTTTATTCAGTATGGCGGAGATTGTTCCCACTGTTCCCATAAGCCCCTTCTCTGAGTCAAATGGATTATCGAGATTTTTCTTATTACTACTACTGACATCGAAGTCCTTTCTCACCCTAGGCATCTCTGTGGGGAGAAGATTCCCTGCATCTCTTTTACTATTGCTGAATTCCCACTGGGCAGGGAGAACTCAATCCTACAAACTGGTCTAAGTGGTGTCTGAGTGCAGCTACCTCTCAGCTCAGCTCACCCATGACCCCCACCCAAACCCACCCTTGAGGTGCTCAAGAAACTCAGGAACTTCCTTATCTGGATTTGACAACTCAAGCCCTCTGCATAGTCTGTGTGGGGATGGGCTTGCTTGACACGTTGCAGTCTCCCCATTCTCTAATCCCAATTTTCTCCTGGCTCATGATGTGTAGACCCAATGCCATCCAAATTCTTGGCAATCTGTCCGTTAGATATTTCCTCAAAGGAGGGCTTTTTCCTGAATCCTCCAAATATTCACTCCTATCTGTATTCAGGAAGGAGACTGCTTCTTCAGATTCTTGAAATCAGTTCTTTTCCTCGTCTAGCCTCTCTAAAAATGGTTTGGGTATTTGTAGCTCCCACTGTCAGATTATCCTTCCTCCTGATGGTTATGCCCTCAGCCAGTTACTAGGCTAAGGGTAACTTAGTCACAATTTCTTGAGCACCTGCCTATACTCTGGGCACTACTGTTGGGAAGGGAAAGAGCCCCATTGACTCCAAATACCTCATTCCTTCATGGATAAACTCTGGATGCAAATATTAGAGGAAGGAGGGAAAGAGGAATTAATTCTGTTTTTTTCTTTTTTTTATTTACTGCCTTATTAGTCATGGTGAGTCAAACAGAAGCAATAAATGATCACAATGTTTTCTAAAAGGAGGTATTATGATTCTTGCTGTCAGAAAGCTTGGTGTTTCAGAAACATTTTGTTTAGATAATTATCAGCTCTCTTATCTTTGAGAGGAAATGAGAATCATTAGATAGGAGTGAACAGTAAGACCATTTCTTTATGTTGCTGTTTTTAAGTAGAAATACTTTAAGGAGCATATAAGGTGCTCCAACCCTTAGTCCCTGACCGCTTCAGCTGGCATTTTTATCCAGGTGTGGTTGAGTTAAGTTGAATCCGGAGCAGCATCTATGGTGTAGTAGAGAGTAGATTTACTGGGAGCAGCTGAGGAGGGGTCATGAATGATGCATGTACCTAAGGTGTTTGTTTTTTCTTCAGCACAAACCAGGGGAAACACTTTCTTCTCTCCAACCAGCAGCTCCTGGGAAAGCACCTTTTATAACTAACAGGCTTTAAAATGCACATTTTAGCATCTTTTGTTGAAATTAAGACATTATATTTTAGAGGACTTCTGTGAAATGTGTGCCCTAAAGGGTTAAATTTGATCTCTGTTAATGAGATGTGATGCTGGAAAGAACAAGAGATCTGCAGTCAGAAAATGGGAGCTTGCGCTCCAGCTTTGTCGACTACTGGCTGAGTGACTTTTGTTTGGCAAGTCCCAACCTAACTCTCTGTTTCTTTATCTGTAAAATGAGATGGATAGCCCTGTCTGTGTCATAGGTTGTGCTGATTGAGTACGGGAATATCTGTGAATAACACTTTGTAAATTCTGAGTTGAATAGAAACTCATCTGTTCATTATGTACCCTATATTATATCCCACCTCTCTCTCATTAAGCCTTCGGGGATGACTCACAAGCATCATTTTTGACTCAACTCCTGCCAACATCACCTATGACTGCATCATGCATATGGATGCCCATCCAACAAACTGATATGAGCTCCACCCCAAAATACTTCTTCCGCTTCAAAAACCCAATCACCTGACTGAACCTGGACTTTGGAATACCTCCTGGGATGGCAAATTCTAGCATTCCAAGATCTGAGGAGCATCTCCTGTCCTTATAGCCATTATATTCCTCTATGGTGACCTATTCCTTAACCTCCTTGAAGCTTTCCTCCTCAATTTTTTCCCCTTTTTCTCTCAATACATCACTTTCTTGATGGTTTTCCTTCTTTTCAGTCCAAATCTCTAGTGAGTCTTAAATTACCAGCAAGCGCTTCTGTGTCCAAAGACCCTTCCCCCTCTGCATCCTTGTCAATTCCCAGCCATGACAGATGTTCTCCACTCAGACCTCCGGGCTGCTGAGCCCCTCTGCAAGACATTACATGCCTGTGTGTATTGTTGTCACTAGGAGTTGGTGGAAACCCACGAGGTGATGACCCCAGTACCATTTCACAAGCCTTCCATCTGTTCCTGCTTAGTTCCCTCTTCTGTTCCTCCCAGGGCCTGGTCCACACCTTTTTAGGCTTCACGGGGCCTTTCTCCACCTCTCCTACAAGTCCAGCAGGTATTTCTTAAGTTCATAGGCAAAAAAAAAAAAAAAAAAAAAAGAGTCTCCCAGACATGAAGCCCCTTACTGCTTTACCTCTACCCTTATAAACTTACATCTAATTTAAATGTATATATTCCTCCTCCCTGAGTCTGCTTCTTTAGTGAAAGAAGTTTTCCTTCCCCAGTTTTGTGCTCATTTCATTATGTGCTTTCTACATCTACTCTCCTATTCCTGTGAAGGAGATGGTACCTTCACTATCCTCTTGTAACTTGTGGTTACTACCCTTACCTTTCAAAGAGGTGACACACAAGGCCTTTAATAATAGTTGAAAAAAAAAAATGTCCTCCTTCAGCCTTGCATCCTTCTCAAACAGCACCCGTAGCTCTTCTTTCTTCTACAGCTGAGCATCTGGCATGACCCAGTCATCCACATCAGAACCCTCCTCTCTCTCTGCCCCTGACTCTCACATTCAGTTGCCAGTAAATCATGTAAATAGTAACTACGGAAGGTTTGCTGTGTTCATCTCCACATCCATCTCGTGTCTCCCGTCATCTTTCCATTCTTGCAATTCTCACCTAACTTGTCTCTCTTTCTCTAGGCTTGCATCTTTCAGATCACGTTTCTAAAACATAGTGTTTTCTCACACTTATTTTGAGATAAAGTGAAAACTCTTTGTAAGTTCATAAAGGGCTCCCAATGACCAATCTCTGGGTCTTGTCTCGATGTTGTAATGTCCACACCCCTCAAATCTGCCTGTCAAATGTTTGTTCATTTTCCAAGATTTCCCTCAAAATCAATTTTTTTTTCCTCTGTGAATTCTTACTCCACTCCCTCCACGCCCAGGCTCTGGCAGCTCCTTCCGGTGAAATGAGTCATTTTCTCTGTCATACTACTAATTTCTTTGTCTGGATTTAATGCTCTGCCTCTTTGGTACTCTTTTGTGTGTCTCATTTATCTCTTCCTCCTGACTGCAAGGCAAGAGAAAGCAGGGACGTAACTTATTCATCGATACTTTCCTAAAAGGGGAACAGTCGGAAGCCTAGGTGGGTCTTGGAAGACCCCATGTGCTATACAGCAGGGTTAGCCACAGTGGCCATGCCGTGCATGACCTCCCCTGTACTTATTTATCTCATAACTGGATGTTGGTACATTTAGACCATCTTCCTCCAATTCCTCACCTCCTCCTTACCTCCAGAAACCACAGATCTCATCTCTGTTTCTATGAGTTTGTTTCTGTTTGTGTTTTAGATTCCACGCAGAAGCGAGATCATGCAGTATTTGTCTTTCTCTGTCTGACGTATTTCACTTTGCATAATGCCTTCAAGATCCATCCGTGTTGTCATAAATGGCAGGATTTTCTTCTTTTTTATGCTGAATGTTATTCCAGTGTGTGTGTGTATGTGTGTGTGTGTGTGCGTCTGTGTATCACATTTTCTTTACTCGATCATCTCTTGATGGATACTTATTTTCATTATTCTTGAAGGTCTGGAAAACGAAGCTCTGATCCTGGAAAGACAGCCTCTCCTAGGGTTAGCTAATTTCTGGGGATAGCAAACTCTGCTGTGTGTATGCCTTTGATATAAAAACCTGCCAGTCCAGAGCCCCCAACCCCAACTATCTTCTTTCTCAAACTCTCATATAGAAAGCCAGTATTCTCTCTGGCCCAAATCATCCCATGATACTGGACAACTAGAGCCCAAAACCCCTTGAAATCATCAAGCTACACAGTCCCAAACATACTTAGTGTGCCCATGCTGCCTCACCCATTTCTTCCTGTGAGAATCCCAGTAAAGGCTCTGGACTGGGCTCTCCCCTCTCTTCCTCCCACCTTCTGAACACTTTGGATGTTTCCACAGGTGGCCTACTATGCTTTATATTTCTGGGGATCTGTGAATATAAACATCTTCTTTCATGATAATCATTTCTGTGTTTGCTACCCTTTCATACGTGATTTTAAAAATCCCAGGTACATTTTTAGAACAAGGTCATATATATTAATAGTGAGAAATTCATGAATAGGACCTGAATCTCCAGATTGTCAGAGCCTTGTGTTTTGTATGAACGCCCTTGGGAGAGCCTTTCGTGCTCTTCTGAAAGGGATGAAGACCAGACATGTATCTCTGGAGAGGACCAAAAGGGATCACAAAGATAAACAGCTCTTAGAAAATGAAAATATTTTTCAAAAGTTCCAAACAAATGTACTGCTCCTATGGTTTCTGGGAACATCTGCAGGCATCCAGGAAGTGCTCCTGTATCGCATCCTTGTTCTTACTTGTTGGAAGGTTATTAAGAAATTGGCTAGTGCTAGAAAAGGGCTAGCCACCTAAGTGGGCTCATCTGTGTTTACCCCTTAGCTAACGTATACCTGTGCCAGGCACTGTGCTAAGTAAGCAGGGCAGCAGCTCAGATTATCGATGGGGCTAATCTTTGCCTCTAGTTGTTTTCAGTCTGAATAATACCTACGCATATCCTCAATACAGCAGGACCAAATGGAAGGAAGAGAAATGAGTTCTGGTCCGGATAATCAAGGAAGGTTCCACGTCGAAGCAACAATTTCACATATTTCATATAAATAGTGAGTGTGTCATGTGACAGAGCCACCTGAGCTTACACTAGAAATCAGGTTGGTTGTTTGATGTACATAGGGGAATGAAGACACCCAAATATCTCTCTGCATGTGTTGATATGCATGGGCTGAGAGCCTTGAAGTGATGCTTGCGGGCTTCACACCGGAGGAAATGGGTGGTGTCTATTTCCTAACCAGGCTCAGGGAGAAGATTTGACACACTTAAGAGACAAAAGACTAAGACGAGTGCTAAAAAACTCTACACTGAAAATCACACAGTGAAAATCTAGGCCCATGGAGTGCGGCCTTATGGCTCAAGTCACAACAAAGTGATGCAGAGATGCAGGGAAAAGAACTTCCCCCCACGGCTCTGAAGAAGCCCACGTTTTAGGAATACCAGGGAAACTAAGGGGAACGGGGCTTCTGGACACATGAAGGTCTTGCGATATTGAAAGCAGAGGAGACGGGTAATCAAGGCAGGAAAAAGCAGTTCCTCCCAAGTGACAGACAAGAATGATGTGAGGACAGAAAAAAAGGTGTATGAACTCATTCCCGAGCATTCATGAGATAGAGATTTCTTGACTGGGCTGGAGGCTTATGATCCTAAGTCAGTTTGGGACTTCAAGGCAGGGAGACTTGAATTATTAATATTAATATCACCTCACTTGTGTACTGTAAGGCTATACGGCCTAGGGATATGCTGGTTAAGGTTACCTATTAATTTTCTCATTTATCATTACAGCAGCAAGCAACTACTACATTATCATTCACTCCATTTAATGTATGAGATAAAAAGAAAATTAAAGATTTTAAATGCCTAAAATCACAGTTAAAGTAACAAAACAGAAAATAGCCTCAGTTTTCTGGTCTACTCTTGGCCTCCATTTCATGTTGGTGCTATTTATCAAAATGCTTTTTTAAAAAAGTTACTCAAGTGTAATAGGCATATGATGTTTTATTCATTTCAGGCAACATATTGATTCAACTATTCTATATATTACTCAGTGTCCACCGTGATAAACATAGTCATCATCTGTCACCATACGTTATCACAGTATTGTTGACTATATTCCTTATGCTGTACTTTCCATCTCCATGATTTACGTTTACAGAAGTACTATTTAGAATAGCCAAGACACGGAAGCAGCCCAAGTGTCCATCAATAGATGGATGGATAAAGAAGATGTGTCATTTTTATCCCTAATGGAATATTACTCAGCCATAAAAAAGAATGAGACTTTGCCACTTACAACAACATGGATGGACCTAGAATGTATTATGCCAAGTGTTTCATGTCGTTTTTGCAGTATTGTTTGGGAGATAAGAAGGTTATTTAATCACTAATCTGCATGTATACAAAACTGACTTGCCTTTCTTACTTCCCTAGAACGATCTTTTTTCCTCTGAATGGAGTGAATGAAGTGTCCATTGTCAAGTCTAACTGGAAAAGGGGACAAAAATTCAAATATAGCAAATAAATAGGAGATCTATATTACAGTACTGAAAGAGTAACTATTTACTAGTATGTAACTATAGTTGTAACATGTACAGTCATAACTACGCAGTAAAAGCTCACATGTAACTTTGACACCTCCAAAACTCAACTACTAATAGCCTACTGTTGACAAGAAGCCTTACTGATGGGGCACCTGGGTGGCTCAGTGGTTAAAGCCTCTGCCTTTGGCTCGGGTCATGTTCTCAGGGTCCTGGGATCGAGCCCTGCATCGGGCTCTCTGCTCAGCAGGGAGCCTGCTTCCCCCGCACCCTCTCTGCCTGCCTCTCTGCCTACTTGTGATCTTTGTCTGTCAAATAAATAAATAAAATCTTTTTAAAAAGCCAGAAGCCTTACTGATAACATAAATAGTCAACTAACACATATTTTGTATGTTGTATTTATTATATATGGTATTCTTACAATGAAGTGAGCTAGAGAAAAGAAAACGTTATTAAGAAAATCGTAAGGAAGGGGTGCCTGTATCGCTCCATCAGTTCAGAGTCTGACTCTTGATTCCAGCTCAGGTCTTGATCTCAGGATTACACATCCAAGCCCTGCTTTGGGCTCCATGCTGGGCGTGCAGCCTACTTTAAAAAATGAAAGAAAGAAAATCACAAGGAAGAGAAAAATACATTTACAGCACTACACTGTGAAAATCTGCAGATAAGTGGACTCGCACAAGTCAACCCCATGCTTTCAAGGGTTCACGGTATTTACAATGATATGAAGCATAAAGTCAGCATGTATATACTTGGGGTCACTCTTCCTAATTGCTCGGAGATATTTGAATTTTTAGCACAGTTTTTTTCTTTGCCTACAGAATTCATAAGGACATTACAGTCTGCTATAAACTGAATGTTTAAATTCCTCCCAAATTCATATATTGAATCCCTAATTCCCAGTAGGATAGTATGTGTTGATGGGGCCTTTGGGACTTAATTAGAACATGAAGGAGCCCCCCCGCCAATGGTATTAGTTCCCTTATAAGAAGAGACACCGGAGAGAGAACCTCTGTCTGTCTGCCGTATGAGGATATAGCAGGAAGGTGGCCATCTGCAAACCAGGGAGAGGGCTCTTATAGGAACTGAACTGTTCAGCATTTGATCAACTTCCCAGCTTCCAGTACAGTTGTTTAAGTCACCCAGTCTAGGCGACAGCAGCCAGAACTGGCTAAGACATAGCCCTATAGTTAATTTCATCTGCAGGGACTTCAGAAAGTGAACTTATTTATTGAGGAAAAAAAGGTTCTTAGCCAAATAAATAAAACTACTGGTAATCTTTCTAAAAAAAAAACCACCAACACAACGTTTAAAAATTCTACCATTTTCATCATTAATGAAATTCTTGCATCTGTTATTTGGATGTTTTTCCTCTGAGGATAACAGAAAAGTCAACGGTCCTCTAGGGAATTAAGCATTTAAATTTCCCATAAACTTTTACTACTGAAAGCAGAGTTAATCAAGTCAGACGATGAGAAAGAAAAATAATCATTGTGCAGTTCAGTCTTTGTCTAAATATACAAAGCCAGACTTGACCAGAGACCTTGGTCTTTGCCCTTCCTCCTGGTTTTTTTTTTTTTTTTTGAGACTTTTCTTAAAAATAGCTTTATTGAGGTATAAGTTTTATTCTAAAACTTGTTTGTCATATTCAATGTATTTCTTGAAGGAAATCCTTTAGGGTGTCATTGTAACTTGAAGTCCCAAACCTATACCTATTTTTAATCTTTTCTGATCATCCTGATAATTGAGCACCTTTTAAACCATAAAACCCAAAAACTGGATGAAATGTTTCCTTTAGAAACTAGATACATTTAAAAGCACATTGTTTCTAGAAGCCCCTCTCTAATAATGTTTCACTTTCTTTTCTAGTAACAGACACAGTAGAACCTATAAATTTAGTTCCAATATTGGACTGGCTGAGCCAATAGTCCTAAAGTTACATTCCACAGATCTCTACTGCATTGAAACAAAACACGCAAAATAGTAATCCGCACATGGATTTTAAGTCCTTGGGAGAGAGAGAGAGTTTAAAGTTGTGTTGCATGTTCTAGAGGGGGAATAGCCCTGGGCTGGGAGTGACTTCAGCCATTTGTTGTAATGTTATGTAATATGATTTCCAATACCATGCTTGGCAAAGATTGCCAGACATGACCCAAATCCAGTAATGCTTTTCAAGACTTATCTTTGCAGGCTTCACTGTCTAGTGAAGCTGCATTCGACATTGTGCCACTACACGCTTCTTGAGATCCAACTCTCTCCTTTAGCATCTATCAGAACTATCAGAACTCTCCCTTTTTCTTCTCTGATCATTTCCTGATAGCTGTGTTTGTGTGTGACTTACAGGTTTTCAATCAATAGTCTTGGTTATTTACTCTTTAGTTATCTCACCCACACTCATCATTTTGACCAAGACCTGGAGGGTGACAACTCTTACATACACTACCCCAGTGTGACTGTATCCCGAACTGCAGACCCACATATCCTGTGGGACATATCAACCTGGATGTCCCACAGGTACCACACTGTGCTCAAAACTGAATTCATTTTTTCTTCCAAACACAAAAGCCCCCTGCGCAAGTCCTTGGGCATCATCATCGACACAGCTACGCCAATCAGAAATCTGAAAGCAAACATGGTCTTCTTATCCTTGACAATTCTACCTCCACATATTTTTAGTATTTTTCCCTTTCTCCTCCTTCCCCCCTCCCCCCTTCCCCTTCCCCTCCCCCCCTTCTTCTTTTTTGAGAGAGAGTGAGAGAGCGAGAGAGCACAAACGTTAGCAGTGGGGAGGAGGAGGAGAGGGAGAGAGGAAGAAGCTTAAGCAGACTCCACACCCAGTGCAGAGCCCAATGCAGAGCTCATTGTGAGGTTCAATCTCACGACCCTGAGATCGTGACCTGAGCCAAAATCAAGAGTCAGATGCTCAACCAGGTAAGCTACTCAGGTGCCCTGCAAAAAAATGGTTTTCTTCTTAAAAACAGATTTATTGAAATACAACTAAGTCTCCACAAAGTTCATCATTTGAAACTGCACAGCGTGGTCATTTTAGTATATTGACAAAGTTGTCTATCAGTCACCACGATCTAACCCCAGAACCTTCATATCACACCAACAAAACCCTCCATATTCACTGGCAGGCGTATCCTACTTCCCCATCCCCTCAGCCTCTTTCAATCATTAAGTCTATTATTGATTCCAAGGATTTCTCTATTTTGGACATTTGACATAGATACAATCATATAATATGTGGCCTTTTGTGTCTTGCTTCTTTCTTAGCATAGATTTTTTAAGATCTATCCATACTGTAGCGTATAACAGAACTTTATAGAAACAGAGAGGAGAATGGTGGGTGCCAGGGACTTGGAGGGAGAGGATGGGAAAATGGGGGGAGGTAGGTCAAAGGGGACAACTTTTAGCTGTAAGATGAATAAACTTCAAAGTCTAATGTGCAGCATGGTGACTGTAGCTAAGAATACAGTATCGTATACTTGATATTCGCCAGGACTAGATCTCAGGTTTCTTCACCGTGACAACAAAAAGCCATGTGAGCTGGTAGATGTGTTAATGACTTTGACTGTAGTTCCCACGTCATCATGCACTTGTAGCCAGATATTCATGTCGTACACTTTAAAGATCTACAACGTTGTCATTTTTTCCCTCCATAAAGCTGGAAAAAATTAAATGACTAAAAAGGAATGAAGTTCTATCTTCTCATATTTTTTGAACGTGCCCCTCTTTGGCATTTTTATGTTGTGGACTCCAGATTGGTCTCAGCTCTAGGTTGTGGCTCCATCACATCTGGGCTGGGCTGCTCTGATCCCTTCCTAACGGGTCACTCTTCCTCCACAATGCAAGTAGAAGATGGAGTAAATCTGAATTCCTAATATTCTCAGGCTTAAAACCCTTTGAATGCCCCATATTATTATTTTAAAGGATAAAGTCCAAGTGTCTGTCAAGGTCTCCCTCTACGATCTGTCCCTACCTTGAAAAGCTCTCACCATCCTTCTGCCTCCACACTTTTCTTCTCAGTAATTCCTCTGCGCACGATACCCCTATGCCTTTGCTCCTGCAGTTACATTTCCCTGGAATGCTCTTCCTGCCACTCTTGGCTTGGCCAACTCATCTTGTCTAGAAAGGCTTTTCAGAAACTCTGAGTCAGGCAATTTGTGCACCTCTATAGTAGTATTACGATACCACACTCAATGTTTAAATCTAGGAAATGCCTGGCTCTCCAATGAGAGAGTGGCTAATCAGATCAAAGGGAGGATTTGTCTTATTTTTTTTTAAATCTTAAAAACAAATCTTTGTTCTCTGGGGTTCTAAATGCCTGATGCCTAGTACATGCTTCTTATAATTATGTTGCATTAAACTTAATTGTGACTTAATTGACTCTGACCTTGGAAAAGTCCATCTTTCTGAACATTATTTTTCATACTTTAAAATGCTAGCATTGGATTAGTTGATTTCTTAGGTCTCCTCCTGATCTAAAATTCTGATCATATGATTCTATTACCTTCTGGCTCAGTGAAACTATACCCTATTTCATATTTAATCTCACAAACCACATTGGACTGTTATCTCTTCCTGTATAGCTCTGGCCAGAGCTGTTGTGCAAAATGTCTTCATTGTTTACTAAGCCATCTCAGTGTATTTATAGAGATGTCTCTTTAGGACAATCTAATTATGCTTTTTATCAATATATCATATTAATATTATATTCATCTCTCTCATGCCAAAAAAATCCCTCCATATTCAAGTATCTTGTCCAGAAAACACTTGAAGCTCATACAGAGAAAAATACATGAAGCTTTTAAAGATTTCAGAATTTTAGGACTTCCATAGCTGGAAGAGAAAAAAACAATAAGCCTTTTAAATATCAAAAAAAGCATTTCTCTCAATTTTTCTTCTCGCATCTTCACTAAGTAAAGGATGCTATGTGAGATAGGCTCAATTTGAAATGTTTTACTTACAATGAAATACAGTCCTAAACACGGTTGATATAATAAGTATTACTTGAACAGAATTCTTTGGGCTTAGTGCTAGGGAGAAAAAGGCCAAAATGATGCTCTAAGTGGTAATCACAGGAATTTAATAATTCAAATAACATTAGACTTGAGTCAAATTCTGTTGTTCTCTGACTCCATGGATTTTGCTGAGTTAACTAAGTGAATGAAAAGATTTCTTTTGATACCATACAGATCCCAATACTACAGCAGCATTGGGACATGCATTTTGAGAAACCAGGCCATTTAAAAAAAAAAATAGAGTTCTCAGTTGAACCAAAACAACTCTGCTACCTCATGTCAAGTCTCTAGAGTAACTTCATGATTTGATTTAATGTGTTGTGAATTCCCAAGATGCAAGGCATAGATATGCCAACACATTTACTTTTTAAATCCAAATGGAAATGGTTTGGATGTTATATATAGCATTTAGGGTTGGAAAAAAAAAATCTTTTCTACTTCCTCCCTCCTTTTTAATTCTAAAAAGCCTGGAATTGTCAATAGCTCTAATGTAGACTAGCCATCTTATTTGTGGGAGTGATACATAGATTCTTTGTGATATGGACTAAATAGTATCAAGGAGAGAGAAAATACCATGTGTTTGGGTTCCAGCAGCCATGTTATTCTGATAAAGCAATCTTATATTTTTTAAGATTTGTTTATTTATTTGATAGAGAGAGCGAGTGCACACATAAGCAGGGGGAGCAGCAGAGGGAGAGGGACTCCCCACTTAGCAGAGAGCCTGAAGCGGGACTCGACCCCAGTACCCTGGGATCATGACCTGAGCTGAAGGCAGATGCTTAACTGACTGGGTCACTGAGGCGCTCCTGATGAAGCAATCTTTGAAACATATTGGTACCGTTTATTTTTATCATTTCATCCTGGGTCAGTGGTGAAATCACTGGTGGTTGTAATCCAGGAGGATATGATGCAAGGGAAATTGGGCACTTCTTTTTGGCTTTGTTTCACCATAAACATTTTACTTAATGTTGTCATTATCAGTCAAAGGAATCTGAGCACTTTAAGATAATTCAGAAAATATGCAAGACTATAAAGAAGGTACACAGAAGTTGCCCATCAGCTCACCTCTGGAGGCAACCACAGTAAACTATTGGGGTTAACCTGTGCACACTGAGTTTTGTCCCGTCTTTTAAAAAATTTGATAGTATATTTGAGTATTTCCTTTCATGGCACTTTGAATAAAAAAAGGAAGCACAAGATATTATGTAAAAAATATTACTGCAGACTAAAAATAGGAAAATAACCTGTTCCCTTAGTGCACTTAGCTCAAGAAACAAACAAATCATGTGGGTTTGAAAAAAAGCAGGGAACTTGAGCTATTTCCTCAAGAAGAATTATGGAATCAGCAGAGATAGTGATGGTCTCCTGTTAGCTGGGAAAGCAAAGGCAATACTGTGCTATAAAGGGAATTTGGAAACTGAATGTAATGGATTGTCACTTAGGACCATAATAACCAAGGGATGATTCAACATACATATGTAGTCCAGAAAAGGGGCCAGAACACACTAGCACACTTTCCCCCTCAAAGCCCCCACCAATCCCAATAGAGACAAACTCAGATATAAATGACTAACATTTATAAAATGATTATTGTCAGCCATTGTTCTAAGCAATTTACATGGATTAACTCATTTAATTCTTAAAATAACTCTTCGAAGTCAGACTATTAGTTCCCTTGTTTAACAAGATGATAGATTTAACTTTTGCTGTTCAATTCCAGAGGATCTCCACATGAACCACCAGACTTTACCTCTTCCTAGATAGAGACAAGCAAATTGCTTTCTTGCTCCCTTTGGTCTTCCTCCCCCTTTTTCCCTTCCTTTTCTGTCCACCTTCACATACTTAAATCCATTTTGGAAACCCTCCAGGCATTAAGGTTTCAAGCAAATATCCTAGTTCCATTCTTGATGAATAACATCACATTGAGACTATGAATCATCGAGCAGATGTTTGATTCTTAAATTCTTCAGAGCATGGGAGTTACAAGACAAAACAAAACTTCTTTCTCTTGGCAATAATTGTCACATGGTATTATGTTCACCAAGTGTCAATCTTTTTTTTTTTTATCAGTTCTCTCTTTCCACAGAAATGGGCAGAGCAGCAAAAAAGGAATGAAGGAGAGGGAGAACTCCAACTTGCTACACGTGTAATCGAGAACAAGGAAGGAGCAAAACAAAATAGTCCCGAATAGTTTTGTAAAAATACAATCTTATCATAATTGAATTTATGATGGCAAGTCATTCCGATGGCATTTGCAACAGCAAAGGTAATGTTTTTTTTTAATTTTAAATATTTTATTTATTTTTTTCACAGACAGAGATCACAAGTTTACACCACACCCAGTGCTCCATGCAATGCGTGCCCTCCATAATACCCACCACCAGGCTCCCCCAACCTCCCATCCCCCGCCCCTTCAAAACCCTCAGGTTATTGTTTTATGTTTGGTTTTTGAGCTGGGAACTATTGATTGCCAAGTCATTAAGGCACATCTCCAAGATCGGTTTTGCTTGGAGCTGGTGTTTTGTTTATCTGAAAGAAAAATACTGCCACTGTTGTTGACTGTCACAGACTTGTAGATGGGACATTTTATTTCTTTTGTCTCATTTCTGATTGATTTGGCAAAATGTATTGAGTGCTAAAAATATCCCAATGCAGGGAACAAAGGGGAAACAGGACATAAAAGATATGAATTGCACATTGAACATGCACATCACTCTATTTGGGGTGACAGGACAAGGACATACTTGTATGTATGCAACAACTGGTTGAATTCCAAATTACTTGTACAGTTACTATTGTGCGTGTCCAGTAGATCCTTACTTACCTTGGGGCTTCTGGCAGGAAAAAAAATTCATTCTTCCCTGTAAGAGAACACTCACATTTCTGGGATAGAGGGACAAGCAGACTCTGCACTGAGCACGGAGACTCACATGGGTCTCAATCCCATGACCCTTAGATCACGACCTGAGCAGAAACTGAGCGTCAACTGCCTAATGAATGAGACACCCTGGTGCCCCTACAAGATTATTAAGCCAGTAGAATATTCTCTGTTTTCTTGGGGTAGTCACTGAAAGGATGGAAAAGGAGCTGGAAACCACATGATCTAAGTAAGCAGTGCTGTTTTATGACCCTGAAGAAATGCTCCTTTTCTATCCGAGAAGTAGATTCTCTTTGAGCAAAGCTCAGTGTTTAGAAGCCAGTCAGTCTTCTTTACTTTATAGATTTTGCATCTGGGGAGGAAAAGGCTATGGGGAAGCAAGTTGCAGAATGCCCCCCCTCCTTTTGCACATCTTTCCCAAACTTGGAGGGCTTTGCCACACCATGAAAGAGTGACCCCAAAGAACTCAGGAAGGTCCTTTGCTCAAGGAGGAAGGTTGTGGCCAGGACTTAGTTTGTCTCTGCTTGACGACCACAAGGCGTGTAGGTTATGCAGGGCCCTTAGCTGCTCTGTCTCAGTGGCCTCATTTGGGGCATGGGGTTAGTGACGCCAGCACAGGGTTATATTGTCATGTACGATTCAGGAGCACGTGCGAAACACCTTGAAAACGTGGAAGCATGTTCTATGTACAACGTACTGTTCTTTGCTGATGGAGATTCTGCAACAAACAGTGAGATGCTTTCTCGTGTAGGGAAACTATCTGTGGGTCATGGGGGTGAATATCTTTGAGAAATACTGGTTTGGATTCTGTTTCCCAGAGGCCAGTGCTATCTTCTGAGTAAACGTCACTACCCGACGATTTTGATCTGGGTGTTATTCTTTCCTAACTGAAAGGCAAAACAAGTGTTTTCTTCTACCAAGGGCATCTCCAGTGCTTTATTTTTTATTTTTTATTTTTTTAAAGATTTTATTTATTTATTTGACAGACAGAGATCACAAGTAGGCAGAGAGGCAGGCAGAGAGAGAGAGGGGGAAGCAGGCTCCCCACTGAGCAGAGAGCCCGATGTGGGGCTCAATCCCAGGACCCTGGGATCATGACCTGAGCTGAAAGCAGAGGCTTTAACCCACCGAGCCACCCAGGCACCCCATCTCCAGTGGTTTAAATTACAACTGTACTCTGTCATCATTTGGGCAATATTTGGGTAAAGTGGCAGGAACGAACCTTGTAAAATAATTCATACTTAGAGAGCACACTTTCCTTCAGAATATCAAGTCTCGCTTTCAACTTTATAGCATCCAATGCTGGTGTCATCCACTGTTTACATTTATTGTGTTTGAATTTCATGTTTTTCAAAGTTCTAGAGAGGCAGAAAGATAAGTAGGAAGAAGGGGATTGCTCTGATAGTTCATTCCCAAAGCGAGACTAACACTGATGAGTCCTGTGGGGATTAAGGCTTGGCAAACAGAAGGAGTGGAGGCCAGTGGTCTTGTCACCCCTACCTCAACTCAGCCTCACCTGGGTCAGAGAGTGATGACGCAGACGTGGGGGCCACCCAGACAAATGAGAGCTAAGTTCTAAAGCCATCTGTTTTCAATGTCCCCAGATACTGGAGCCCAAGATGCTTCCATCCTGGATATGGCTCATCCGAACTCCAAGCTCTGTGACTTCTCTCCCTTCAGTGTCTCCTCCTTGACTTCGACATGTCTCTCAATGTTCAAGCACAAATCAGGTCTTCAAATGCGAACCCGAATAATTGGATAAAAATGTGGTGTGATATGCCTGACCATTCTGTCCTTCCTTAGTGTGTGGTCTTAGTCTGTTTTAGGACTGAAGGTGGTCTCCCAGCTAACTAATGGCAGCTATGAGAGACCTCTGCAGGATTCACAAGTCTCATGGGAGACACAGCTTGGAGAAAGGGAAGGTCACCTTTACCTAGTTGGAAATAAATTTGAGAGTCTCACAAACACGAACCCAGAACATTATTAAAAACAAAGAAAGAAGCTCTGCCAAGAATGTTACCCAAGCAAATAGCTCAAGGGCCAGTCTTCTGGGACTGATAAAATCACGTACATGTGCTTAAAGCCTGTAGGAATCCTCCTGTGTCACAGCTGTGCACTAACTCAGTTTACTGACCCCAAATACCAAGTATGAGAATAAACCTGAGACACACTTCACTCTGTGCTCTTCGTAGGAAGCTTGAAGCCAACTGCAGGCCTGACAGGAAAGACAAAGGGATGGGTAGGTTTTCTTCCCCGCAAATCTATTTTAGATGCTCAGCAATGGGGCAGGAATGAGGTTGAGGAGAAAAGATATGAATAAAGGTAACTGCTGTGATAATTCATTTTTAAAAGAAAAGCACCCAAATGGGGAGGTGTCATCTGTAAATGCAATCTCAGCTACAGTGCCAGACTTTCACAGAATGCTTTGGGTCACTGTTCCTCTAGGTGCTTTTCTCATCCATCTTTCTCATCCATCTTTGTGGCCTGTTTTACATAAACAGCTGAGATAGACTTCTAGGGGACAAAACTAGAAACAAGAAGAATTACCTAGAATAAGTCCTTACAAGGAGTAAACTATTCTATTCCTGAGCAAGTTCCCCTTCTCTCGGGCTCTCACAGGTCATGAACACGAGGCTTTGTTCCCCCACTGAGCACAGAGCACCCTGAGACTCCCTGATTCATGGGCTGACTTAGAACTTTCGCACGGTCTGGCCAGGCCACAGATACTTAGGTAGAAATGCCTGCTTTCAGTTAATAATTACCCAAGTAACTACCCAAAATAAGTACTCAAGCTCTTCCCAGGATACTTGTTCAAACTATATGATACTTTTGTTTGGACAGAAATCTAGCTTTCCTTTAGTATTGAGGGAACTCATTTAGAGCAAATATTCGGCCCCAATATTCCAAATATTGACTTCTTGGTTTTTCTTTTTCTTTTCCTTTTTTTTTTTTTTTTCAGTTCAAGTGGGTATGTTGTTTTTTATTTTTTTAAAAAGTATTTTTTTATAAAGAGAAAAAAAATGAATGTTTTGAAAGGGCGTTTTCTATTCTTCGCCTGTTACAATACAGAAGACACTTGAGGGTAGAGGAGAATAACTAGTGAGTGGAGTAATAGCTTCCGTGGTCATCAGTATTTAATGAGCTCCTCCTGAGTTTCAGGTAGATACTGGTACTCACTCATGACATGCAAGCAAAGGATGGCGTTGTTAATCCCATTGACAGATAAGGAAACCAGGCTTCAGAGACAGGAAATAAGATCATACAGAGGGGGAATGTGGATTTGAACTCACAGTGTTTTCAAACAAGCTTGTGTTTTCTCCCACTTTACCACGTTTCTTCTCCACTTCCTATGTTTACTAAGATAGGTATTTTCTTTCATGAACAGAGAGGACCTGAAAGAGCCATGTTTTCTTGGAAGTGATTAATCGGGGATGACCCTTCACCTTCTCTTCTAGTGGCTGGTGTCACCCTGGATCAAAAACTTCAAACACCAAGTACAACCCCTTAGCCTTTTCAAATTTCCAGCCTTCATCATCCTACCTTTGGCCAGCCAAGCTCCTGTGATTCAGCTCAACCCTACATTTCCAATCTCTTCTGCCATGATTTCCCTCCAGGCATGCAGGACGAAGGTCCACCAAGTGACTAGTGTCCTCTCTTATTCTGAGCTTTCCCACCTCTAAGACTCTTCTGGAACCGCCAACTCTCCCAGGGAGACCCCTCCCCCTCCCATGTTCACCAGCCTCACTCCTGCCATTTTGCCCAGCCCTCCTCAGAGTCTTCCCTTACTTCTCACCGCTGGAAGCAATTTCTCCCTCTCATGAGCTTTCATAGCCTTCTCTCTGTACGTTTTGCATACACTTATCACTTTTCACATTGTAATATGATTACTTGCATTTGAGTCTTATCTCACCTTTTAGGGCCAGGGTAGGATTGTAAGGGCCTATTTAGCTAGAGCGACTCCATCTTGGTTAAAAGCCATTTTGTTGTTTGTGCAGTAAAACTTAAACTGACCCTGCCCGCCCCCCCCAAGAGAAACTTACTTAGAAGTAAGTCTGGGAAACCAGTAAAATATGGTCGGCCAGTTCCTGATAACAGAGCCCAGAATACAAGGCCAGGTTGGCCAGTTCCTGATAACAGAGCCCAGAATACAAGGCCAGGTTGGCCAGTTCCTGATAACAGAGCCCAGAATACAAGGCCAGGTTGGCCAGTTCCTGATAACAGAGCCCAGAATACAAGGACGAGTCAGGCCAGATGGAGACATCCAATTAGTAAAAAGCACACAGATTGTCTCCCTAACCACCAAAGAATGTAAACCCTGCCTTTTGGGCGCCAAACTTGAGCGCCAATTCTGACCAGATAATAGGTTAGTTCAAACAGCTACTAAAGGGTAAACTGTGATTCAATTGGCCACCTGCGTGTGGCCCAACATGACTATGCAATGTTACAATCTCATTGGCCACTTATGTGTGGCCAGGCTTTTGCTCTATGGAAGTTAGTCTGTGAGGCTGGGAGGGGTCGCCCACTTCGGAGGTGGCCCTGACCGGTCAGTCAGTCGATTCTTGAGCCTGTAAGCTGGGGGTGGTCGCTCTCTTTGGAGACACCCTGGCGGGTCAGTCTGACTTCTAATGCTTAGCATAGAATAAAGCTTTGCATAACTTTAACTTTGTTTCAGTCTCGTTCCCCTGGCCAATCAGTCTGACTTCTAATACTTGGCATAAAATAAAGCTTTAAATAACTTTTACTAAGTCTCAGTCTCTTTTCGTTTAATAACGGACCTAACAGGATCTATACCAGATTCACCGTAATCCAAAGAGCTCAGCTTCTCCTTGTAAGGATGTTAGATTTAGAAGAACTGTGTATTTAAAGAGGACATCTAGCTAAATTTGAATTTCAAATCAAGTATACTTTTTAAGTATAATATTTGAATATGCACAATACTTCATGGAACATCCTTATACTTAAAAAGATTCTTCATTCTTTATCTGAAATTCAAATATAAGTAGGTAGCCTGCATTTTACTGGGGAACCTTACTAATAGATGCTCAACACATTGTTTTTAAATGAATGGATTTCATCCTACTGGTCCAAGTCTGTGGTACCCTTAGCACTTATTGAACTAAGCTCAGAGAGTCATAACTGATATATTTGGAAAGGATCCTGATGGTAATTGAGCCCAACCTTCTTGTTTTAGGATTATTTTTAAAAATGGGATCTCTCCAAGACTTGCTCCAAATCATGCAACTAACCAAGGTTCTAGTGCACACGTCATGGAAACTGAAATAGATCACTGAAGTTTCGGAGAGAGCTAAGGATGGAGAGAACTTGAACCTCACGTCTGTACATGCTCAGTGGCTCCTTTGGGATCTTCCATTTACAACTGTTTTAGCCCCTGTTTTACTGATCTTTATGTCTCTACACATTTGCACGTTGTTTCAAATTGTAAAGTCTTAAGAATCAGGGACCGTCCTGTCTGTTTGGTCACTGGTCAAACCTGCCTGCTAAATGGATAGAGTTATAAGAAGACCCCTGATAGACATCAAGAGAATGGGGGCGACCCTCAGTAAAGTGATCAGGCCCTAGTTTCAGCTCCCCCTCCCACTCTGGCAGCACCTCCTCCCTCTCTCCTTGTCCTTTGGAGACTCAGCCCAGCCCACCCAGCTTCTGTCCTTGGTGGGCCTCCTCCCTCTGGCACTTATTCCTCCCTTTGGATTCCTCCCCCTTTCATTTAACTGCCAGGTGGAAAAAGAACCTGACAAACTCATCTGAATATGGATTTAGCGGGCTTAATGGGCCCCTCCTCCCAGAACCAGCTCAAATGTCATGCTTTGTGTGAAGATTATTGATTCCCCTGGAGATTAGCTGCTTCCTCCTGGGAGCTGTCATCACATTCCTTCCTTCCTTCCTTCCTTCCTTCCTACCTTCCTTCCTCTCTTTCTTTCTGATTTTATGTATTTATTTGACAGAGAGAGACAAAGGGAACACAAGCAGAAGGAGTGGCAGAGGGAGAAGCAGGCTTCCCACCAAGCAGGGAGCCTGATGCGGGGCTTGATTCCTGGACCCTGGAATCAAGAACTGAGCTGAAGGCAGATGCTTAATGACTGAGCCACCCAGGTGCCCCTGTCACCACCTATCAGCCCTCTGGTATCCTTCTTCTCTAGCTGAGGTTTAATTAGCTGTTCATAAACACGTACGTGCCCAGATGCACACACGCGTGCACACAAACACACACACACAATGACCTCTTCAAGGACAGGGACCATATCTTCTATACACTTATACTGCCCACATCTAATGTCCATCTAATACTAGGCAATCAATATGCATTTGTTAGATAAATATTTTGATAAATTTATGGAAATGGGATACCTATGTCTAGAACAGCCACTATAATGACTCTTTAATGATTAGAAGCTCAAACACTGAAAACAGCCACAAAAGACGACTTATTTTGGTCTCATGTTTTAACAAGCCGTCTTCAGTTATGTCTAGCAGTCAGGACTGGAGATTCCTTCTAAGAATAGGATCATTACTGGCTCAGGAGTGTTTACAATGCCAAGCACTATAAATCCTAAACTGTTTTGTTTCTTTTAATTATTGCCTCCAACTATGCTATTTTGAATCTCTCTCTTTTGTTTCTTTAATCACATCTTGGGCAGATTCCACAACTTTCAGTCCACTTTCAATCATTAAAACATAGATTTACCAATACAAAACAGTAGGGGAGAAGGTGAAGCTCTACCCCTACTCCCCTCTCTTCTTTCTAGGCCCATTTTCTTTGAAACTGAAGGCAGGGAGGAGGGACAGGAGACTCAGAGTTCATCCTACAAAACCAGCTCTATTCTGGACCAACATGGAAGGCATTTCTGGAATCCCCCTGGTTTGGAGTGGCTCTCCTTTGCTGGTGGCTTCTGTGGATGAGGTGGTCTCTGTAAGGGAAGAACACTTAATTTCTTGGAGAGTTGTTCAGTTGTCCTCAGGCTAGACTAACTCCACCTCTGATGTAATATTTTTGGGAGGATGAGGGCTCCCTGCCTTGGTCCTATGGCTGCTTAAGCTGCTCTAGAGATCCTGCCCCCGACCCAAACACTCTATCCTTTCATTTGGAGCCTCAGATTTCATATCATGGGTTCTCTTCCCAGGTATTTATTTCGGTGCCGTTGAGCCCTGCAGGTACATGCTACACCAGCATACTTTCCGTATTCATAAGGGCTACAAAAGAAATGGGCACTTTCCGCCATGTTACAAACCTGTTCTTACTCTGGATTCCTTGTCAGGTTGTCCTAAGGGTTCTCTCCCCACAGAGTTCTACTGTTCTCCAGTGGGAGCTCTATGGTGGGCCACAGGTTCTACAGATCAGCGACGGAGAAGAAGACAGTCTCCCGTTATTGGGCACCTCCATTTTTACCTGGGATTCTCTTGTGGCATAGCATACGCCCCTTGACCATCCTTTCAGGCAGCTTTCCTTAAGTAGGGTGACTGGTCCTCAGCTGGTCAGCTCTGAGAGATGCTCTGGACCGGGGTTACTGGAAGTGGCGCCCCCTGGTGCTGGTCTAGAACTGCCCTCAGAGCTAAGGTGGGCTCTGTCACCGGGCTCCCTGAAAACAAACTCTTCCACCGTTAGCAAACCCACATGTTATCAGCAGCCTGGGGCTTGGGAGCCCTTCTGAAGTTGTTTCGAAACCCATACTTTGTTATGCTGCTCTCATCTGTATCTCTGTGTATTCACCAAGTGCCTAGTTTAGAATTCACAGACACTGTCAGTCCTGGGGAAATTTAAAGCAATCCTCCAGGCTCAGTTGCATAAAACCCCATTTTTTTTCCTCCATGAAAGAGATCCAAAGAGTCACCAGTTCAATTAACTTTGTTTGTTCATTCTGAAGTTATCCAGACTGCTTTTTAAGAGCGCAGTTTCTAAGAAAAATAAAGTGAATCATACGGATTCAGCATGTTGCACTCAAAGAGCATTAGTAATATAAAAATAATAAGTAATTAGCACTCGGTTTTCAAAAGTGTAAATCCAGGAACTGAACTGTGCTCCGAGGGGCACTGGCACATTTGTCCTGGCTTGAGCCCTCAGGCTATTTATAGACCTTGCACAGGGAGGCTTTTCGCTTATGATGTTGTGATCCATCTTTTATGGGTTAAATTGTGTTCTCCAAAAGAGATGTATTGAAGTCCACATCCACAAAATCTCAGAATGTGATCTTATGTGGAAAAGAGGGTCTTTCTGGGCACAATCAAGTTAAATGAGATCATTAGAGTGGCCCTTACTCCTATATTACTGGTGTCTGTGAAAGAATGGGAAATTGGGACACAGACGCACATACACAAAGAATGTCATGCGAAGATAAAGGCAGAGATTGGGGTGGTACATCTACAAGCCAAGAAAAACCAGACATGGCAGCAAACCACCAGCCTCTGGGGAGAGGCACAGAAAGGACCCTTCATAACCTGAGAAGGAACCAACACTGTTGACACCTTGATCTTGGACTTCTGGTCTCCACACTGTGAGACAATGAGTTTCTGGCGTTGGAGCCACCCTGTTTATGGTACTAGCTATGGCAGTTCTAACACATAATACGTTTTTTTTAATCTCTTAATTTCTAAACTCATATACCAAGAGCACTCATCTCCCATTTGGGAGCAAAAAACGCCATAGGAGACGAGGCTAAAGCAGAGGGCAGGGCTACTGGGATTCTGTGGTCGGGCTGCCCAATGAGTGGTCTTCTCACCCTTACCTCTCCAGCCCCTGCTACCTCTCTCCCTCATCCGCTTTCTGAGAGATGTCATCATCTAGGGAAAAACCTTTATTTTCCCTGAAATGAAATTGTTTCCCCCAACTCAAATGTAGAATTCTACATTGGCAAAGTGGTAAATAGTTGGGAACTTAATAAAATCTTTGCAGTATTATTTGTGAAATAAAAATGAGAATCTTTGTGTTTTTTTTAAAACCTATCTAGAAAAGGCCTGTATTTCACTAAGAAGGAAACTGAAATAATGGGCAAAATATATGGTTTCTCTCCTCCTCTCCATACCCTCTCTATCCCCTGGTTCCTGGCACAGAGCTTTTAAAAGCTTGTAACATCCTAAGCAGTACAAACACTAGGAGCATCTTTTGTTCTTGTTTTTGACCCTAGTTCCTGACATGGGGCTCCTAAATTCCTTGGAATTTTTTGGGTGACAGGAGTATCTTTTATTTTTTATTTTTTAAATATTTTATTTATTTATTTGTCAGAGAGAAGGAGAGAGAGAGCACACAAGCAGGCAGAGAGGCAGGCAGAGGCAGAGAGAGAAGCAGGCTCCCTGCTGAGCAAGGAGCCCATGCGGGACTCGATCCCAGGACCCTGGGATCATGACCCGAGCCGAAGGCAGCAGCTTAACCCACTGAGCCACCCAGGCGTCCCATATCTTTTATTCTAGTGAGGAGACTATGGGTGAGCTCTGGATGGCTTCAGAATGGAGCTGGTCATCAGAAAGACCAAGTCATGATTAGAAGCTTAGAACTTTTCAGGGTTTCCCCCATTCCTAGGGCAGGGAGAGGAGATGGAGATCGAGTTAATGATCAATCATGCCTGTGATGAAGCCTCCATAAATATTCCAATACGATGGGATTCAGAGAGCTTCTGCTTGGTGAAGGTATTCACTTATCAGGAGGTGGCATCCCAACCTCATGGGGCCAGAAGCTCCGGCGCTCGGGACCATGCTAGACCTCATTCTGTGTGTCTCTTCATCTGACCGTTCATCTGTATCTCTTATCATACCCTTTATTATGCAGTAAACGGGTAAATGTGTTCCCCTTAGTTCTTTGAGACATTTTAGCAAATTATTGGACCTGTTGAAGGGGTCTATCTTCCGATACCAGTCCGGTGTTCCCGCTCGGCTTTACCTGCCCACTGGAAACCCCAATTTATAGCTATTGGTCAGAAGCACAGGTGTCAAACCTTGGACCTGTGACTGGTATCTGAAGTAGGGCAGCCTTGTGGGCCGGGTTCTTGTGGGATTTGATGCTGATCCCTGGTATCCAGTGTCAGAACTGAATCGAACTGTAGGTCGCCCAGTGGGCGCTGGAAAATTGGTCAGTGTAGGGGGGAAACCCACACATTTGGTGCCTGGAATTGTGAGAGAATGTTGAGAGGAGAAGCAGAGTCTTTCCTTTTCACCGGCCTAGAAAAGAATAGAAAGTTAAAACATTATTTTGCACTGGTAACATGTCCTAATTCTTGGTCCTGAAAATATAGTGTCAGACACATACAAGTTTTCAATGAATTCCCACTGACACACAGTATATGTATAGTCTATACAAAATCTTTGTAATGCTTGTCAAGTCTGGTTTATCCTGGGGTTAGAAGATTAGTTCTAGCCAGGTGGTTTGCCACTCTGTTTTCTGTCTCCACACTTAAAATGAAAACATAAGAGGTTAAATAGAACGTCTGCATTCTCCCACATGACTACACACTTGCTGTGGTTAGGGGAGAAATAAAGTGACTTCAGGATAAATAATTCCTTATCAGTCAAGGTAAAAAAGACAGTTGGTTTGTTCCCAAGAAATAAGGTCTTGTTCCCAAGAAATAAGGTCATGTGTAAACACTATGATTAGGAATTTCTCATGGAAAGCAAATAGTGGTTTTCTTAAGGAAATAAATTCTTGGAGTAGGATAATTTATTAAATGTGTTTTGTTTTAGTTATTATTAACCCCCGGAGAAAAACCCTGAGAGGAGAGCATGTCAATGAGCAGAACCAGAAGCAAGTGGCAATCAACAAATGGCAATTCTGTGAGGCTTCCTTTTAAGACAAAGGAAGAACCCGGGAGAGCCTAGGACTTTGCCCTCTTTGGAGTGATGGTATTCCTAGAGTGATGGTATTCCTAGAGAGATAGGGAGACTTGGAAGCTGCCAAATTGTGGAAAAAGAGGGTTAGGTATGAGAGAATATCTACCTAGGACATCTCTGAAGACCTAGAATCTTCTTATGAGGCTCCCAACCCACCCCAAAGCCTTCAGAGGGTCATGATCCCTGGAACAACACAAAGAAGCAAAGTAGTTAGGTGAAAGGATCCATTAACTAAACCCAAAAG
Source organism: Mellivora capensis (assembly GCA_004024625.1). NCBI lineage: Eukaryota > Metazoa > Chordata > Mammalia > Carnivora > Mustelidae > Mellivora > Mellivora capensis. The sequence goes on from PISX010004241.1 coordinate 46,823, forward strand.
GAGCCACTCAATGCCCCATAGGCCCCTCTCATTGGTTTTGTGTGCGTGTGTGTTGCAGGGAAGTGGGAGAGGGTAGAAGGTATCTAGGGATACAGGCCTTGCTACAAGGACCTAGGGATACAAGCTGTAGAACAGAAAGAGAAGGGGTCTGCTGCACAGGCTACAGGAATCAGCCCTGACCCTACCGCTGCACTGCAGGGGTTCATTAAGTCGTGCAGTGGAGCAGCGAAGGGCAGGTCTTCTACCATGAGAGTACTTGGATTCAACTTTCGGCTCCCTGATTTCCTAGCTATATGACTATGAGTAAATTGTTCGTTTCTTTGGTGATTTACACTTTTGATTTTTCATCTGAAAATGGGCATAGAAACTACTTCATGCAGCTGTTAGCATTAATGAGGTAATGCATGCAGAGAAACTGGTACCTGGGACATCTTTTGTAAATGCAATTTCTTACTGTTAAAACACCACAAACAAAAGATATTATAAATGAGATATATCATAATGGGCTATCCTAGCAGCAATATTCAGTATTAATTTTGAATCTATATGGCCAAACTCTTGTTTACCAGGTTGAGACTGCTTAATAAGTAGTGAATGAAAATTGACAGGTGAACTTTTTCCAAATACCAAGGATGAAATGAGATACTATTACTTTGTACTTACACCAAAATTTTTTTGATTAAAACACGCAGAGTATCTTTCTTGAGAGAAAGCAGAATTAGGGTCTATGAAAAGATGTTGGGAACTCAGAAGTGATTTCCCTCTCAGGGTTCACTAAATAGAATCTGCATTAGACTTACTCTAGATAACAGAAGTCACTAGCATTAAGGGACTCATAGGAATGACAACGTGACACTAGAACTATGACAAAAGCTATTTATCCCCAGAGTTTTCTGATTTGTGCTACTCTGTCATTACTGGTTTCATTGTAACTTTCTCTTCCAAAATTTGTTATGAATGACAATTTTAACATTATTATTCTTTTTTTCCAATGTTTTATTTAAATTCCAGTTATTTAAAACATAGTGTGATATTAGTTTCAGGGGTAGAATTCAGTGATTCATCACTTGCATACAAAACCTAGGGCTCATCACAACAGGTGCCCTTCTTAATACCCATCACCCATCTAGCCTATCCCCTACCCACATCCCTCCTTCATTATGTTCTCTGTCATTGAGAGTCTCTTTTCTGGTTTGCCTCTCCTCCCCCCATCATCTGTTTTGTGTCTTAAATTGATTAACATTAGTATTCTTTGTGTGACTCTCACAAGCTCCCTTGAAATAACTGGAAACACTACAAGATATTTTAATGACAACACTGGAGATACCCAGGGCATGAATTATATTTGAAAAAAAAAAAAAGTCATATTGGACAAATATTTTTATCAATGTCCAATTAGTTTGGGCTATTAATCCCTAAGGTGCTCTACATTAACTGTGTTAAAACAAGATGTTGGTGTGAAAGGTGGTGAGAAGAATCCTAGAGGGGTTTGAGTATAACACCCCATGTGTTTTCTCCCTTGGATCTGGTTTAGAGCCCATCAAAAATGAGCAGAGGACATGTATTTTATGGTTTCAAACTAAAAATTCCATTTGAATCCACAACAAAAATTATGTTTAAACCACCGCAAATGTAGAGTTCAGTTCCCAAATCCACTAACAAAGATGAACACAACTGAGGGATGAAATACATCAATGGGTCTGGAATGATTAAAAGATAATCAAAGCAGACAGCTACTTTGACTTCAATGCTGTTTTTCTTAAGCCTGAACTCTGCACATGTATTTTAAAGTCAATAAATTTAGAATCTAATTTTCCCCCCTAGAACATTGTGTTTGATGTTTATCATTCTACTTCCATTGACTTTCAAGGGGCATAAGGTTAACGTTAATACAACCACGCCACCCAGTGAACATGCCATGCATACAGAAATGTTACTTGAATTTGTTATTTTTTTTAAATATTCACACATTTTCAGTAGCTCTATAGCCCCAAACTTTTATATAAAATTATACACAAAATAGTAATTCAAAAATCTATAAAAGCATAGTATATTTTTAGTTTTTCATTTTAATTAATTATGGTTAAAATGTGCAAAGGATATTCCAACACTTGTGCAAAGGGTTTTGCATATCAGATATAACCTGTAATGTTGCTGAGAAATAGATGTTAGAGAACACATTGTTTTCTCTGTTATGAAATGTTAGGCATAAACTATGACACTCCTTTGCACTAGGTGTTTTCTACATCTCTGCATATGCAGCTTCAAATATTTTGTCTGATGCCCTTTATAATTTTACTTCAGTGGGCTACTCATGATTAGTCATCATTTTTAAGAAATGAATAAATAATATTGTGATTTAAATAATGGCATCACTGGTGCAACAACAAATCTGTGAGTCAGTCCGTGTGATGTGGTCAAAAATGCTGTCATGATTTCAGACAGCATTACCGTCCTATCTTACACTGAGCAGACCACAGTCAGAGTGTGGTTTTCAGTCTAATGTTCAGAAAAGTTGAGTAGAACACTTTTTTGGCCATCCTTTTATTTTTCTTAAGAAATATAAGCACATAGAGGGGGGACCGTAAGTATATATAATCAGAATCTCCTTTTACTCTGACCCAGCCTCCCCTTTTCCTCCCTTAGAGGCTACTTACTATTACTGATTTCTCCTGTTAGATGAACCATTTTAAAAAAGTAGCTCCTTTCAACAACAAACATTAACTGGGTGCTCTGTTTGTGCCAGACGTGGTGTTAGGTGCTTGGGAATCAAGTCATTAAGAACAGCCCTGGATAGTCGTTGAGACAGACCTGAGACAGATTATTTCAGTATAATAGAAACTTTTATTTATTTATTTACTTATTTATGTTTATGTATACAAAGAATCCACTGATCTCTTCCAAATGCCATGGATCTGGACATTTTCATGTGTATCTCCCACAGGCGTCTTGAGTTTGACATGCCTAAAACTCAACCCCCGCTCACCACCAAATGAGTTTCCCTCTATAAATCAGAATGACACCCCATTTGTCTGGGTGCTTGAGTCAGAAAACTTTCACCAAACGACATTTATCAAGCATCTACATTTAAGCACCTGTACTAGGCTATGAATATATGATAGCTGGACTCAAACCCAGGTCCCTGGGATCATGAGCTGAGCCGAAGGCAGATGCTTAATGACTGAGCCACCCAGGTGTCCCCACCACTTCTACTTCTTAAAAATCATTAAATTCCTTTGGCATCTGTTTCCTTCACACTGGCAATACCTTCGTACAGGCTGCTGTCTTCTTTTCTCTGGATTACTATAATGATGTCCCAACTGGTTTCTCTCCCTCTTGAACTTGTTTCCTTGCCACTCTTGAATTCCATTTTTCTCACACTAGCCAGAAACATCACCTAAAATATAAACCTACTCATGTCAAAATCCTTCAAGCTTTCTATTGTCTTTAGTAAGAACTCCTTAATAAGACTAGAATATTCATGATCTGGTCCCTGTTTACCTCCTCAGCCCCTTGTCTAGAATCTGTGTTCCTAGACTGTGCTCTCCTCTCCTGAACGGGCCTTCAAATGACTTATTACTTCTATCTGCAGCACCTGCCTCTCCTCCCCCCGCCCCCATCTGTTTAACCTGGCCAATTCCCAGATATTCTCAAGCATGGAGCCAAACAGGCTGAACTGCATTCTTTTAAAACATATTTTTATTACTTGCCTCCCTTCCCTATGAGAATATGTCAGGTCAATTGTTGGATTGGTTTCTATCAATCTGTTCAATATGTTTCTAGTATGTTTCTAGTATGTAACTCAGCATCTGGCACAAAATTAGGGGCTTAATAAAGTTTTTTGAATGAAAAGATGATTGTCAGTAAAAGCCAGGAGCAAAGTCAACTAATTCAGACTGTAGATTAGGTAAAAACTTCTTGAAAGGCCCTGCAAAAATTAAGTAAGGATAACTAAAAGCCAGGCAAAGAAAATCAGGATGGCCCAGACAGTCAACAAAAATAAGGTCTCAAAGTATAAAACAGCCTCATGACCCGGAAGTGGGTGTGATGGGAGGTCAGGTTGGAAACATACACAATGACAAGATACTGAAGTTCTTAGCATGCCAGGCTATGAAGTTAAGACTTTACCTTGGAGGTGAGAAGAAAGATGGATGGAAGAAATATAAGCAGACAAGTGAAGCGTTTAGATTCACATTTGGGACTGATCATTATTGCTCCTACTTACAAGATGAATTTGGGGGTGTGGGCAGGGGTGGTAAAGCTAGGTACAGCACTAAGGTAATGGAAATGAAAGGGATAAATTAAAGTTGGAGTAGTTCATGCACCCTCCCAAGTGGATCTATCTAGAAGGCAAGGAAATTATCGGAGTCACCAAGAGGACATGACCACTGGTTGACCTGTGAGCTGGACACTGGCAACTGGAGGCTCCTCACTCCACCCCCACCCCCCGTTCTTGGAATGTGTGTCCAGCTTGCCTTCTCTGCACCCAGAGGCTGCTCCAAGGACACAGCCTTGAGATAGTGATGTGCTGTTGAGACCCATCTGGGTTGTATATGTAACTGAAAGGATATAAACTTTCAAGATTTGGCAGGCAAGTCAAGAGATTACTCCTCTTGCAGCCGCCCAAGACAAGTCTTGTGTATAAGTTCCTTTGCTTATCCGATCTGCTACCTACCAATCCAGCATGGCCTACCTCTTTCTTTTGCCTCTCCCTGTTGTCCAACTATGGGTCTGGTTTCAGAATACACCTAGGAAGGTCCCAAGGAACTTGTGAACCAATAGAAGTAAAAGCCTGAATCTCAAGGGAGAAGTCTGGAACAATAGTTTTAGGCTTTAGGCTTCATGAACAAACAGTTTAAAACAGTGAGTGGATGATACTCCCAAGGAGAAAACACAGACAAAATAATAGTAACTGATGATGATGATGATGTTGGAACTTACACTATTTAAAGAAAGGAGAGAAAGAGCCAGCTAAGAAGTATGAAGTAGCTAGAAGAAAAAGGAGCAAAGCAAAGGCAGTTAGGTTTCAAGGAGGGACTGATCAATGGTAGTAATATAGCTGAGAGGTCTAGAAAGAGAAACACTGATTGGCAGCCCAGGCAAATAAGTAAGAGGAAGGTACGTGAAGCAGGGAGGGACACGGGGACGCAGGACCTTAAGGTGTGTGTTGCATAATGGCTTGAATTTTCTCAGTTAACTTGAAACAAGGTTACTACTGGAAATGTGTGTGGTCCATAGGGAACCTCTGTTCCAATGCATGGGTGCCTGATGACAAGTAGGGAGTAGAATCCATCTTCATATTTTTGCCTATTTCTACCACCTTAGATTAAGTGAACCAAGTTTTCAGCCTTACTGATCTGCTAAAAACAAAGCAGAAACAATTTGGAACTCCTCACTTTAAAAAGAGATCTGTTTGTTTTTAACCTAAAGTAGAAGCTACCACTGAGCACCACCTGCATTAAAGGTAAAGCCCCAGCTGCAGGCTGTCATTGTCTCACTGAGCATCCCCATCATGTCACTCAAAGGTCTGCTCAGTCCTTACAGGTCTGTCATCCTTCCTGGAAAGTGCAATCTAGAAAGGGAACATGGAATTAAAATGAGATCAGAAACAGGTACAAAAACTGTAGATGCTTGCAAATGTGTTACGTGCTTAAAAACACCTTTCGGACTGCACTGGCCACCTTCTTATAAAGATGGGAATTGAGGCTGGGAAGGGGTAGTTTGTAAGAAGGCACTGAAAGCTCTGAGGAAACTAATGGACTGTCAAGAAGCAGGAGGTGAGCCGAAGCTGGAGACCACAAATGTGTCATATGCCCCTGTGTACTGTTTCCTTCACGGAGCCTAGCTCGGGACTTGTGGGATGCGTTCAGGGCCACAGTTTTGACAGGCACCTGGGTCAGAGGCCTTAGACACAGGGAGTTTGGATGCTGATAAACCCTGCAGTCTAAGCTGGGAAGGAAGGCAATGGCCTGAGCACTGACAGGGAAAATGAAATAGAAGAACAGCTACAGATCATGTGAGGGTAACCAGGTGCAGAAAACCAAGACGCCACAGTCATAAAGAATACTAGGTTCAATATTCTGCTGTAGGTAGGGTCTTTATGGAGGATGATTAAAACTCTAGAAAGTCTAAGTTGAGGTTTCTGCCATTCCACCCTCCACCTCACACTACCCAGTGACAGGCAATTGAATTTTTTAAAAAGTCCTATTTATCCTTAGATAATTTCAACAAATACCCATTAGCCCTTTCATACTTTTAATTCTAATATAACTATCAAATTGCCAAATCTATGGTAAAATTATCCCCCAATCAAACCATTATATTGTAATTATATTGTAAAGTTGTCTTGTTTTTCTTCCCATTGGGTCCATTCTATTCCTGGGCCACATACAGGTCACTCTTGTCTTGTCTGGTTTCTCAACAGTTCAGGTATTTGTTGAGTCCTTACCATGTGCATAGGGACCAAATACAAGTAATAATCAAAATAACAGCTAATTCTTATGGAGTGCTCACAATTCTGCTGGGCATTTAACATGAACAAATTCATTTAATCCTCATGACAACCTACAAATCAAATAGGACTATTATCTCCATTTCGCAGAGGTGGAAAGCAGCTTAGTTAGGTTAGACAATTTGCCCGAGTCCACATAGGCAGTAAGTAGTGTGACCAGAAATTTAAACCCAGCTACTGATTCCAGCACTGTGCCCTCCACCCTTAGGTGTCTCCTCTTTCCCTGCCTCTAGATGTGCCCCAGTGGAGGATAAGTAAGCACAAGTAATACAATTGATTTGGCAAATGCCAATAAAAGGGTTTTTTTTTTCCCCTCTCCTTTCCTCACTGCTCTCAGATCTTTAAAATTCGATTGTCCTAACCTACTAACCTACTTTTGAGTTTTACTACATTCTGACTTTGAGATTTACCTAAGTACATGGACTTAAGGAAAAAGAAGCCCTAAACCACTTAATATGAAAGTATTTTTGTTAGAAATGGGTATACGCTTCTCTATCAATACTCACAAAAAAGCACCAGAACTTGTCTACTTCCAACACAATTTTTCACTTTATTCAGTCCAGACTCCCCATCCAACACAGGACCTTCACCAGCTCCTGCCGTCGGACGCAAGCCCCATTCCGGCCTCTAATGCCCCCAACCCAAGGGTTCTGCCTGGGTCTGCTCCACCGACACGAGTTCGCTCATGCCCTGCGCCGCAGAATGCTGACTTGGGATCGTGTATGAAGCACCTTTCACTCGGGGACGTGCACGCTGGGGAACAGTCGGTGTCGGGAAGCACCTGCCTGGCCGGCTGCTGTGGAGAGACGCCCGGAGGGTGGGAGAAGCTAAAGATCAGGAGGCCTGGCTTCTACTCGAAACCGAGCCGCTTACTACAAGCGGGGAACAAACCACTTCCAAGCCCCCGTCCGCCCGCCTGTAAAGGTGGAAGGCTCTGCCCGAAGAACCTTAGCTCCCTTTCGCCTCTCCAAGCCGAGCTTCCCAACGCAGAATAAGGGGGCTGGGGTCTGGATACTGGCGGTGGGCTTGTGAGCCACCGTGCGCGCCCTCGCCGGCTGCGTGGCCTCTGGCTTAGACCCCTCGTCTGAGGACAGGATCTACTCGCCCCCTTTCCTCCTCCCCCTTTTAGTGAAGCCAAACACAGGCGCCGAGCGCTCACACTCGAGGTCAGAATATCGGCCTCAGGATCACCACTCCGGGACTCTAGGGCTTACCCTGCCCCATGGAGGGCCCCACATCCGCTCTCCCTTCTCACCCTGAGCTTAGCTCAAGTCTCTGCAAACTGTCCATTTGCTTTTGCTCCCAACCTCGGGCCCCAGACGGGATCCGTGATGCAGAAAAACCGCGCAGCGACCACACCCTCTGAATTCCCAGCCCTTCCGGCAAACAGCGGCGCTCCCCGTTCCGGTGGAATGCAAGTCCGACTAGACGCCGACGCCGCGAAAAACGGTTCCGGCTCCAGCCCGGCGCCCTCTCGCGCGGCACAAGCCCCACCCGCCTCGAGTCTATTGAGCCTTACCGGCACCCGGCGCGGCGGCCCGGGAGGAAGTGGGCTGGGCGGAGGGGGCGGGACTTCCAGGAGGCGGCGGCAAGTTTGAAAAGAGACAACCGTCGGTGGTTGATGTCTGTTGACTTCTGACTTGGCCTGCAGCCGCGCCGGAGCTCTTCGCCGTCCTGCGGGCGGCTGGCTGGCGCGGTAAGTGAACGCGAACAGACGCGGGAGGACGGCAGCCCGAGTGCGCCGTCCCTCCGGAGGCGCGGGCAGGAGCCCACACCCGGGCCTGGCGGTGTCTTGGTTGCGCGCAGCGCTGGGAGGAGTCTGGAGGAGCCAGCCCCGGAGGTGGGGGTTCTTCTAATTTGGTGTTGGTCCCAGAAACCACCTGAGCTTGGTTCCTGCGAAACGACGAGTGTTTGTTGCCACGCAGACCGTGTGAGGTCTGCCACGCAGACTCGAGCTGAAGCTGGCCAGTCGAAGCTTGTATTCATATTGTTTGAGCCCATTTATTTAGCAGGCGGTAGGATTGAGGCGCTCGTCAACTTTGCACAGATCTCGGTTGCGCACACCTCGCTTGGCCAGAGCGAAAGTGTCCTACTGAATCTAAGATTCAGAGGAAAAGAGCGGTGTGTGTATGGCACTATGCGTGCATAGCACGTTCATTTTCCCTGAACGAGTTCAGGAAACTTTTTACTTAATTTATTGAGCTCGTTTTTGTTTAGTCTTTGCCTCCCGGAATTTTGATTTCATGACCTAACTTGTTTTTAGCAAAACGAAGAGTGTACGATTGAACAGGTTTCTGTCAGCATCCACTCTGTTCAGCTTCTAGGTGTTGCGAGTCTAAAGAAACCAGAGGGATAATGAGCCGTCAGTACCACCCACTTGCTAGGCGGTCCGAGGGTCACTCTCCGTATATTATTAGGTTGTTTGTGTGCTTTATCCCACTAGAGACCTCATACTGTTCAGTTGGAAGGCCTTTTCCCCCACCTCCCCAAAATGCATTGGAACGGAAATTGTACTATCAAAGAAAGAAGTTAGATATGGCAGATGATTCCAAAAAGGAACACTGGGAGTTTGGGAAACATCTTGGAGGAGACAAGAACTTGAAACAGAAAATTCATTGATTAAATATTGGAGTGTTTTAGAAACCAACAGAAAAATTTGAGTTTGATGTGGTGGGTAGGGTAACTGAAGTATTTTTGTAAAGATGTTACATGATGCATTTGGTGTTTATAAGGATTAATCTGATAGAGTGTGCAAGACACATTAGAGAAGGATGTGCAGTAATGATTATGAAGGTATTTTACACCTACTCTTTCTCTCTCGTGATATTTTTTTTAAACATTTATTTATTTATTTGAGAGAGTGAGCGAGCATGAATGGGAGGGGCAGAGCAGAGGGAGAGGGAAATCCCAAGCGGACTTCATGCTGAACGCAGAGCCTGGCCTGGGGCTCCATCTTGTGACCTGAGATCATCACCAGAGCCAAAACCAGGAGTCTGTTGCTTGACAGCCCCTCTATTGTGATAATCTTTGATCCCGATGTAGCTTGTTTTGGAAAAGTGACTTTTTCTACAATCTTGTGGCCAAGTATTTCTGTCAGTGGTTTTTAAATCTATGACTTAGATGAAATTGAGGAATGTGTATTTATGCTGAAAAGGACATTTAATACGTGAGGTGTCAGGATCTGGAGTCAGAAAGATGCTGACTATGGAATGAAAGTGTGATATTATAAAATTCAGTAATGGGAGGGCAGATCCTTGCTTACGGTTCAAATAACGATGTAAGAAAAACATGGGGTAAGTCCTGGCTTGATATCAATGGGTCACACTGAAGGAGTTCCGGGAGTTTTGATTGTGTGTGTGTATGAAAGAGAGAGAGACAGTGGCCGAGACAGAGAGTACGTGCTACAGTCGTAGACTAGATTAGCAGTGGCCGATGTCTACTATATTAATACTCTGCCCCAGGCAACCTGTCTCTGAAGTATTGCGCTCAGTTTGAGCATTACATTTTAAGAAGACATAGACAAAATTGTTTTAGAGGAAAGTGAGTAGAATGGTAGTTTCTAAAATGATATCGTATAAGCAGTGGCTCTACTTAAATTATACTTAACCTTTGAGAAGAGATGGCTAGGCAGAGATGTGACATCCGTCTTCACATTTTTAGAAGTGGTGTCATGTAAACAGAAGTTAATACAATGTTTGTAGCTGCCTTGACGGGAAATAGGACCAGTGGGTGAAGATTACAGCGAACAGATGTCTACACAGTGTGAGGAAGAGTGACCCAGTCATGAGAACCACACTGAAGTGGAAAAAAGTTGCCTTGGGAGTTAGCGAATTTTGTGATGTTTGCACGTGTTCACGGAGAAGTGCAAAGTTGTCAGTCGTCTTTCAGAGTGGCTTTCCACATTTATCAGAGGTTAGGCAAATTGCTGAAACTTCTCCTGTCATAGTCTATGAAACATTAGGCACCTAAAGAAACGGTTTCCAGAATTTGGGGTCATATCACTTTGTTTGCAAAATCGAATGTATTCACATTGGGTCTTTTGAATTATGCTACTTCCTCACTGAGTCGGGGATCTGTACGTAATAAACCCGATATTGTTCACTGAGAGGCAGAGGCAGTGCGGCTGTGGCCGGTGCTCCTCCTGCTCTTGCCACCACTGCTGTTCTGCCGGGCACAGCTAGAAATAAGAAAATGAAAAGGTGTCAGCTCTGGGGGCTCCAAGTGTAGTGTCACAGTTCTAGAAACATCACAGTATACTGTGGCAGGCATTATAACAGTTAAATGCAAGGCTCTAGGACGTGATTTCTTAACCTCAGCATTATTGACGTTTGGACTGGATAATTCTTTGCTGCGGTGGAGGTGGGGGGGATCTCCTGTGCATTGTACGTTGTTCAGCAGCATGCTGCGACACTTACCACTAGATTCTAGTAGCACCCCATTCCAGTCCTGACCCCCAAAGATGTCTCCACACATACCCTGGTGTCCCCCCACCGGGGGAGCTGGTGCGAAATTGTGAGAACAACTGCTGTAGGGGGACACAGATGGGAGTAGCTCACATCTGAGGACATTAGGGGAAAGTGGTGGTGGTGGTTGTTGTTGTTTTAAGTTATCTCTCTGGTGATTGAAATTCCCACCAATTACAGCATTCTATTTTTACTGTATTTTTTCACCTCTCTCTTCCCATATGCATATTTAATCTTATTACCCATCGTGATCACTATGTATACATCAAACAGGATGTGAGATCAGAGTATGGTTTTATTATCCTTATGTTGATACTCTTTATATATAGCTTCCATTGATAGTGTTGCCTGTATATCTTGCCTTGAGGATTAATTCTCAGGACCAATCTTGTTAAACCCTAAGTCTCCCAAATTTAACAAAGAAAAAAAAAAACAGGGATTTTCACATATATTCAAGCAAAGTCCTCTTTCCCATATGAAAGAGAATAATATTAGGAAATTAGAGAATGAGCCATTTCAGAATAAAAGATATTTCAGGATACACACACACACATTTATAATTTAGGATGTACATATGTATGTGATTTGTGTTATCTTTTTTTTTTTAAGATTTTATTTGAGAGAGAGAGAGAGAGAATGAGAGAGAGAGCACGAGAGGAGAGAGGTTGGCGGGAGAAGCAGACTCCCTGCTGAGCAGGGAGCCCGATGTGGGACTCGATCCCGGGATTCCAGGATCATGACCTGAGCCGAAGGCAGTTGCTTAACCAACTGAGTCACCCAGGTGCCCCTGATTTGTGTTATCTTATGAAGGTGTTTGATGATAGTTAACATGACTATGAATGGTTCGACATTGGTTTGTTAGTTTTGGTTCTGTTTATCAGCTTCTGGGTAAAGAGAACAGCTAGTTGCGCCATGTTTCTGACCTTTGCTTTTTCTTCCTTCCAACTAGCCGGAGATTCCCAAGATGGAAACTTTGTCTTTCCCCAGATATAATGTAGCTGAGATTGTGATTCATATTCGCAACAAAATCTTAACAGGAGCTGATGGTAAAAACCTCTCCAAGAATGATCTTTATCCAAATCCAAAGGTATGATGTGATTGTGTTTGCATGTGGATGATGGTATTTAAAAAGAAATGAAACTACTCGGCCTATATGGTATTTACAGAAGGGCATGTACCCTACTACTTGATGTGGGCCAGTCATTTTAATCCAGAAGCAATCTCTCACCAAATGTAATTTTAAAATAATGTTAAGTTTATGTGTGAGGAGACATCTACATCTCCATTAGGAATTCAATTCCCTAATATGGTTGTTTTCTTTAAAAAAAAAACTCTTCTAAATCATAGATGTATTAAAGTATATTAAATTTTTTATTACTATTGGAGTGGTGGTCTGAGTGTATCATTTATTGGTAGGGCTTGAAGGAACCTATTCCAAGTGGTTTCCAACCATAAAAAGTGCTTGGAAACAATTCTCTTTGGAAGCTTACAGATTAATTTTCTTGCATTATGCCCCAAGGGGGGATTGACTTGTTTTGACAAGTCGTTCTTATTTCTTTAGTTATTAAATGCAAAAATGAACTATTTATATGTCACAGAAAATCCCAAAGTCTCCTTCCATTTCCCTGTGCTCATCTTGAAGTGATAACATAGTAGAACCCGGTTTAATGATGTAGAACTCAAACTTTTTGATCTCAGTCCCTTTTTAATTCTTTAAAATGGAAGGAATAATCTCAGAATAAATGAACTTGTATATGGATCAGAACAAGTTCTACAGGCCAGTATTTGGCAGCTCCTGAATTAAAAGAGAAAACTTTTGAAAATGCCTTGCTACTCTATTAAATTTATACTCCCAGGATTATAGTGTTCACTTAAACTTTAACATCTCAGGAAACCTTAACATCTAAAGCATGAAATAAGTTTGCCCATGATCTTAAAAACAAAACAAAACAAAACAAAACAAAACAAAACCACTCTCAGTGTGCATTATGTTTGCCTCATGCCTGCAATCTATTTTGAAAGACTAAACCATCTTCCCTGATGCAGATGGATTACTTGAATTGGTTTTGGGTATAATTGCTCTCATTCTGCACGTAAGCTTAAACGGCTGATCTTACTATATACTTATTACACTTGAGCAAACTGATGAGTACATAGGTATTTTAAAATTTGGGAAAATGAAATATTTCAAGAGAAATAGAGTAATTTTATTACTCTTTTCTTTGCATCCATTGTCTACAATGGCAGCTGATGGTGATTCAGCTGGAGAATCATGCATCGGAGTATTAAAAGGTTGTTTTTCTGTTGTAGCCTGAAGTCTTGCACATGATCTACATGAGAGCCTTGCAAATAGTATATGGAATTCGGCTGGAGCATTTTTACATGGTGGGTATAAGATGAGGCAAAATTACTTTGTTTTGCTGCATTTCCCTTGTTCACATTGTATACTGGTTTCAGGATAGGAAGTTCTTGACTTTATTTTTAACAAAATCAAAAGGCTTATGTAAAATTAATGTCACTTGCAGAAAAATCTTAGGCATAATAGTGGCATACATTGATAGCTTTAGTAAGACAACAGTACTAAAAGACTTAAATGATACTGTTTTAGGGTAGTTATGAAAATTAAAGAAGAATACATGTAAAATGCTCAACATAGTTCCTGACGTAGTAAATTCTGACTTTACCCCTTCGTTCATTCACTTAAAAAATCCTTACTGAGCATGTGCTGTGAGCCTAGCATTATTAGTAACGACTCTAGTTTTGTGCTAGGATCTTTATTGTTAACTAAGTTTTCAACATTTAATGATAAATGTTATTTTGATCTTAATTTATGATTAACAGAGGGTGCTCAGGGGAGTGTATGACTCTTGATCTAAGGGTCATGAATTTAGGGAGCCTACTTAAGGGGAAAAAAAAGTGATTTTGAGGTTGAAGATTTTTCTCATTTTATCTAATCAATGTGTAACTTAGATCTTGTGATATTATATTTAGATGCCAGTGAACTCAGAAGTCATGTATCCACATATCATGGAAGGCTTCTTACCAGTCAGCAATTTATTTATTCATCTGTGAGTAAGGGGGTTTTATTTTTCTGAGACTACATACATTCATTGTTTTCTTTGGATTAAGCTTCCTTAATGACAGGATTTTCTTGGAGAAAGAATTTGCCATCTCCCTCTCCACTCCATCAGTACACTGAAAATTGTAGACTTCCTTCAAGTAGAACTAATTGCTTCCCTCTGTGGCACTTTCAATTCTGCTTTCAGTGGAATTTTAAGATGTTGTGAATCTAAAATTGTTCGGAGGTTTTGAGTTTTTAAAGAGTCCTCGTACCTCCAAAAGTGTTGTTTATTAGAATTTATAACTATACCTTGGCATTGCTTGAATACTGGTGTAGGGTACAGAAAACATAGATTTCTGTGCTACAGAGTTTGCATGGTAGTAGACTTCTGACTTGGTCTTTGGACATTGAGAAACATATCCAGGAATCTCTTGGAAAATAAAATGTTTATATCAAATGGTTTATATATAACTTAAAATATTCTTTGTCCACTTCATCTTTAAGGGACTCCTTTCTGCCCATCTGTCGGGTAAATGACTTTGAGATTGCTGATATTCTATATCCAAGTAAGTGAGAACTTAAAACAATTTTTAATATCTGACTTTAATATTTTACTTCTCCATCAATAAATGTAGGAAAAAAAACTACAGGTAATTGGCTTTAGAAAGTCAATTTTAAGTATGAGTTTTTTCATATCCTATTACTGGAATTGTTTTCCCTTGAAGGTCCATAGGAAAGCTGTTTTTCTGATCCATTTTTCTTAACTCCTTACATTTAAAAGACATCCTGTAAATTTGAAAGCATGAATATGAGTAATATGCAAGCTGGATTGTGGATTCATCATACCAGTTTTCTCCAATGTAGCAATTACTTTTTACTCTGAAGAAAATATCTTTTAGCAGTGATAAGAATAGTCTTGATATGATATTAACATGTCAATTTGTCTTAAGTTTATTTAAATGTCCCTTAATTCTTTTGACTCTGATATTTATACATCAAGTTATTTTATGTTGCAAGAGATTCAGTGTGCTATTTAAAAATGCTTTTTTCCTCTTTCTGGTCTACCTTTTTGTTGTGTTTACTGATCTATAATTTACGCAAAATAAAAATTCAACAATTTTAAATGTGTATCTAAATGAATTTTAACAGAGGTACACGGTTATGTAGCCACTGCCATGATCATGTGTGGAAATTTTGATGGCCCTACAAAAGTTCCCTCGGGTCCCCTCGCAGCTGATTACTTCTGACCGAACCCTCTTCCCTGGCAACCACCGATCTGCTTTCTGTCACTGTTGTTTCTTGACTTGTCTGATATTTGGGATAAATGAAATAATAGTCTGTATTCTTTTGTGTCTGGTGTCTTTAACTTAGCCGAATGCTTCTGAGATTCATCCATGTTCGTTGCATTTATCAGTAATTCGTTTCTTTTTATTTTGGAATAGTACTCTATTGTAAATAAAAACTGTGATTTTTTTACCCAGTGACCAATTGATAGACATTTGGATTGTTTCCACGTTCTGGCCATTGTGAACAAGGCTGCTCTGAACGTAGGTTACAAGTCTTCCTGAGGTCATGTGTTTTCATTTCTACCTAGTGGTAGAAATGCTGGCTCATGTGTTCAGTACATTCTTAACGTTTTACGAAACTACTGAACTGTTTTCTAACATGGCGGCCTCATCCCATCAGCGACGTCTGTTCGGTTCAATTGCTCCACGTCCTCCCCTGCACTGATATTGGAAAGTTTTACTTTTAGCCATTCTAGTGGCTGTATCACTGTATCTCATGGTTTTAATTTTTATTTCCCTAATGACTAAAAGCAGCATATTTCCATATGCTTATTTGCTATCTGTATATTTTCTTTGGTGAAGTGTCTTTTTGAATCATTTTTTTAAGATTTTGTTTTTTGAAGTAATCTCTGCACCCAGTGTGGGCTAAAACCCATAACCCTGAGATTAAGAGTCACATGCTCCCCCTACTGAGGCAGCCAGGCACCCCAGTGTTGTTGTTGTTGTTGTTGTTGTTTTTGGAATTGTTTGTCTTATTATTGAATTGTATGGCTTCTTCAGATGTTATAAAAACACATAGTCTATCAGATAGGGATTATGCAGATGTTTTCTCCCAATCTATTACTTGCCTTTTGAATATTGTAACAGAGTCCTTTGAAGAGCAAAATATATTTCCATTTTGAAGATTCTAATCATTGTTTTTTGTTTTCATAAAAATGATTCATAAAACCATTTTTGGTGTGTACTGTTAAGAAATCTTGGCCTAAGAGATGCTAAGGTTTTACTCATATGTTTTAAGCATATCATAGTTTTATTTATTTATTATATATTTACTTATGAGAGAGAACGAGCGAGAGTGCATATGCAAAATGGGGAAGGGAGGGATGGAGGGAGAAATCCTTGAGGTTCGTTGGGTTAGATCTCACAATGCTGAGATCATGACCTGAGCCAAAATCAAGTGTCACATGCTTAATTGACTGAGCCACCCAGGTGCCCCAAGCATATTGTTCTGGCTTTTGTTATTTAACACTTGAATTTTTATATACAATGTAAAGTCAGGGTCTTTCTTTTTTGCATATAGTTGTTTTTTTCTTTTTTGCATATGGTTATCAAATTATTTCGGCACCACTCACTGAAAAGATTCTTTTTCCCATTGAATTACTGTGGCAGTTTTGTCAAAAATCAATTGCCCAACCACCACACACCTATCAGAATAGCACACATCCTAACACTGATAATATCAAATGCTGGCGGTTTACGGCCAGCGCTCCTGAGTGAGCTTTGGTGTTTCCTTTTTTCAGGGAATTTATCCACTTCTTTTCACTTGGCAAGTTTATTAACATAAAGTTGTTCATAATTTTCCTGTATCATTTTTTTAAAGATTTTATTTATTAGAGAGAGAGATCACGAGTAGGCAGAGAGGCAGGCAGAGAGAGAGGGGGAAGCAGGCTCCCTGCTGAGCAGAGAGCCCGATGCGGGGCTCCAGGATCCTGAGGCCATGACCTGAGCCGAAGGCAGAGGCATTAATCCACTGTGCCACCCAGGCGCCCCTTCCTGTATCATTTTTAACAGTCTTGGGGTTCAGTAGTGATGTCCCCTCTCTCATTCTGATGTTTTTCATTTGTTTTTTTCACTCTCGTAGTTTTCCCAGACCAGTCTGGCTAAAGGCTTATCAATTTTGTTTATCCTTTCAAAGAACCAGCTTTTGGTTTCATTGGTTTTTCTGTATTTTATTTATGTTTTTGTTCTATTGTTTTCTGTGCTTATATTGCTATTCCTTTCTTTCATGTGTAGTTTGGATTTGCTGTCACCCCCCCCCCCCCTTTTTTAGGTAGAAGCTGAGGAAGTTAATTTAACTTTTCTTCTTTCCTAATACAGGTGTTTAGTGCTATAAATTTCCCTTTTGTCCGCTTTAGCTGCATCCCACAAACTGATGACCGATTGTTTCTTCTGTGTGTGTGGATGCATATGCCCACATGCCTTTGGATTATAAATTTAATCTTGTCTTCAGCAGGGTAGCCCTGTGATCTTCTGCTCCTGGGGTTGAGGCCACATCCCTCCTGGGATACTTTCTGCTGTTGGCAGTTGTTCCAGGGTTATCACTGGCCAAAGATCACCTCGTTTGTTTCTCTTAGGGATGGCTGTCCTGTATTGCCGGTCGTCTGGTGTCTAAAATTTTTTACTTTGTGTATTTTATCTGGTTTTCTTGTTGTTTAAGATGGGAGATTAAGTCTGTTCCTTATTATTTTCTCTTGGCCAAAAATGATTTACCTTTTTTTTTTAAGTTATTAATGCAAAGATAATTCTGATCTTTATATTAGAGCGCATTTTTTGCCCTTTGGTTAATTATAGCAAGCACGCAGTTTTATTCTATGTGCTATGAGCAAAGTGTATCATGGGAGAGGATGAATTTTTATTTTTACATTGTTTCAAAGATTTACTTAAGAAGTCTTGCTTTCTGTTTTAGAGGCAAAACGGACAAGTCGGTTTTTAAGTGGCATTATCAACTTCATTCACTTCAGAGAAGCATGCCGTGAGACATATATGGAATTTCTTTGGCAATATGTAAGATTTAAATATATTTTTGAGTCACATACCAGATTAGTAATATCATTTATGAACTACTAATCTGTTTTGAAATAGTAGTCACAGATATCTAATTGTCATATGGCTGCTAGAATCATTTTTTTAAAACTTAATGGAAGTTGCA
This sequence comes from Mellivora capensis, assembly GCA_004024625.1. NCBI lineage: Eukaryota > Metazoa > Chordata > Mammalia > Carnivora > Mustelidae > Mellivora > Mellivora capensis. The sequence continues at coordinate 65,073 of PISX010004241.1, forward strand.
GATTTTTGTTATTGGAAAGCATGTATCAGAATGAGCTTTTCTTCACTATTGGATAACATTAGGGAAAGGCTGGGGTTTTTTGTTCTAATCTTATAGCTGAGGCTCCTTTTCCTATATTAGGATATGTAAGGGGAGGAATAGTGACAAATGCACATTTTTTTCCTTTGGAGTTATACTGTAGTGTTCTTTATTTAATTGAGATATTTGAGGTTTATGTTTGCTTTGTAAAGAATGGCCTAAAATGATGTTTTGTTTATCATGCTGACCCAACATTGCATTATAAGATCCAGTCCAAGTAAATCACTTTAACAGATGGAAATTCATTTCATCAACAATTTAGAGAATTTGGAAAGATTATGGGTCATCCATGTGATTCGTTTCCATCTGTCCCAGTTTTGTGTTATCATATTCTTAGTAAAGTGCCAAAGTAACACCAGACAATTAGAACTTCCCCTCCAGCGACACTGAGCTGTATAGATAGAAACTTCCTTGTACAAATCATGTCAAGCTTAAACTTCCCAAACATCACACACTCTCCAAAGCTTCATGTGGATTTGCTAAGACACACACAGAAACATGCAATTTTGCTTGGCTAATTTTTCCTCATTTTTTAAGACACAGCTCAGACATCTATCGTACTCACGAAGCACCTGTGATGCTCCTCCCCAGCCATTACCCTGGTTGGCTGGTGTTGTTATCTTTAGTCCTGCAGCATGTTGGTTTGTGGACTTACATGCATGTATCTGACCCTTCGGGGAGAATGAACTACTTAAGTCCCAACTATAACTACCACTTCTTGGGTATTATTCTTGGCACTTAGCCCAGTACCTGACTATGGTAAGGACTCAGCATTTATGTGTGAATAAGTAAATTCCTCATTCACTCGTCACAAATGCCTGTTCTCTCTTAAACATGTCTTAATTCTGATGGTGAAAGCTGAGGACTAAGCATTTTGCAGCGTGTACCGGTAGATTTTTTTTTTTTTAAAACACATGTTGTTGTGTTTGTGTTGAAAAGCACTAATATGAAAATTGCTTTGATAGAAATCTTCTCTGGACAAAATGCACCAGTTAAATACTGCACACCAGGAAGCGTTAATGAAATTGGAGAGACTTGAGTAAGTAGGAGTTTTACAAATAAAATGAGTATAATTTCAAGATGCAAAATGAATCATGAATAGTATTTGACAACCCTGCAGGATACCTCAAGTCTCCTTCTCCTTCCTTACTAAATAGCAGACTATTCAAGTTTATCTGTTCCAGAGAAAGAAAAACTCATTCTCCTTCTTTCTAACTGTTAGTGTATCTTATGTTCTTTTACCTTATTCTTGTTATTAGTGAATTAGCATGAGATGTTTAAAGCCATTAACTTACCTCCTAAATTATGTCTGGAAGTAGTTATCTTGTATAGGTGAGCAGTAATTAAGTGGACTTTCTTTCTTTCTTAAAGCCGGTTAATTCTGTTAAGAGAGCTTTGTTTTGTTTTGCCTCATTGGTCCCATTGGAGTTATGAGTTCTTGGCCAGATAGATCGATTTTGAGCAGAAGGATTTCCTATCCCTTGTACTTTCTTGCTGGCTCTGAGTTTCTTTGTTTCACTGGAGAGCTTTCCTAACCTGCCCTGGTATAGAGTGTCTCAGAGACAGCAGTAGGCTGCAAAGACTGGGAACAGGAAGCAGATACTAAAATCTCACAGGTAAAATTAATGTAAACGAAGTTAAGAGATAAATGACAATGTGGGGTGTGGGTATCTGTATCCTACGCAACAGAGCAGCACCGTCCCTAGTGAGAAAGCCTGTGTAATATTCCTAACACGCGGAGAACTCCTACAAACCAAGGGCAAAAGGATAATAGAGAAATGGGCAAAGGCTAGGAACGGGATTTATAGAAGAACTACTACAAACAGCTAATTAAAAATAGGTAAAGATTATTAAACTCATTAACAGTCAGGGAAATGATCATTAAAACCATAATTCTGTGCCATGTCTCAAAACAAGTTGAGAACCATGTGCATGGCAGAGACTTTTACACAGGTAGGTGCTGTTAGGACAGCCGGGCAGAGCGAAGGGAGTGGCTGATCTGGGAGAGGGAGGCAAGGACAGGAGCCAAGCGGGAGCTGGCACTGGACAGGGAAGGGAATGTCCCACTGCTTGTAGTAGGAGCCAAGTTAGAAAAGGTAGTACGAATGCAGATGAGTCCATACGCAGACTCGCTGGTGGAAGGCTGAAGGAGCTCGTCGGATCTTTATTTTCTGTGTTGCGGAGCCCAGGTCATCTATTTTAAATCTCTGTCACAGGGAAGGATGAGAATCCAGAAACATGAAAGATAGTTTTTTGTTTTTTTGTGGTTTTTTTCACTTGAGTCATTTGAGGACAGAGACTATTTTGGCCTTGCAGAGTTAAGGACTCGATATATGTTATTTTCATCTGTTTTGCTATGTTTAGTTCTGTTCCAGTTGAAGAACAAGCAGAGTTCAAGCAGCTTTCGGATGATATTCAGGAGCTGCAGCAGTCACTGAATCAAGAATTTCGTCAAAAAACGGTATCAGCTGTGTTGACCTTAAAAATTAAACAGCCAGTTATCTTATCAGCAAAAATGGGTTTATTTGGGAATGGCAGAGAATTGCAATTTGGTACAAGTGAGCTGCAGCAAAAATCATAGACGAGTCCAACAAACAAAGGAGAGAGATGTGATGTTATGGAGGAGGAGGAGGTTGGGAGGGGTTGCTTGGAATCAGAGTCCTTGGAAGAAAAGCAGCAGTCCAAACACAGAGTCTGATTCATTATATCACAACAGTTTCTTCCTTTTGGACACTTTGGTTTTGTTTTTGCTCAAAGCTAGGGAACACGAGCAGAAAGCACGGCAAAGTAATTGCTACGCTAGAACTTCGAGAACGCTAAGAGAACCGCCTTTCCTGGGGTCTGAAAATACTAACCTAGCATGAGGGTGGTGATGGTTTCTCACTGGGGAAGCTACAGGGGTAGTGCTTTCCTGTAGAGACACAGGGGACCTCTTGGCCTGGGCGAGGGCCTAGTTGATGAGGCCCCTTGGAGTCCACAGGGCCTACTTTGGGGTGAGAGCTCCCCCTCCTGGCCTCTCGACTCCATGTGAGTGAGGTTTCATTGTATTTTCATAGTTGTTTGCTTAAAAAAAAAGTTTTTTTTGTTTTTTTTTTTGGTGGTTGGGAGTGGTAAGAGCATGTTACTTTTAGTTACGAAAGCTCTAGGGTATGTTGCTGTGCCCATTTGTGCTCCTTGTCACGGATAGAAACTTCTGTCAAGTTTGGTTATCTATTTGTGTTGCCCAAGTTCTGTGCTGTCTTGTCGACTAGAATTTTTTAGGATTTGCTTTTTTCTAAACTTGCTGTTCCCAAACTGTAAGGAAGCACCCTGGACTTGGCAGGAAACCCTGTGGGGGGCACTTCAGGATATCTTAAAATTTCATGGGAAACTGACGGTCAGCACGTTTTACTGTGCTTGAACTCCTGGCTCAAGGCCGTCCACAGTTCCCTCAGCTCAGTTGCCCTCCACTTGTATGTTTGTCCTGGTGAAGAGCCGGTATATGAACAACCTCACAGAACAGGAAATGAGGAAGTCTTTGTCCAGTCTGATTCCAACCTTTGTGAATTAGTGCAGTGCCCAATAGGTACCCATCCAATTTAGAAGTAATTGTGGTTATTTAAGAATAAAGTAAACATATTATCTTTCCCAATTTGTACGCATGACGTTTTCAAAGGGCTATTAAGTTGTTAGGACACAAGTACCTACGAAGTACTAGGACTCCACTGCTTCCTAAAGGACCTTTAGGTATTTCTTGTGGCCTGGGGCATCGTAAATAGGAAGTTTGAGAATATCTGCTCTAATCCATTTAACTCCTCTCCTTCCTCACCTTTATTTTATGAGAAAGCACTGTGAGGCTAAATTTAAATCTGTTTTGGATCATCACAGAAAACAATTGTTGGCTTTTTTCCTTAGATAGTGCTCCAGGATGGAAATTCCCAAAAGAAGTCTGATATTTCAGAGAAAACCAAGCGTTTGGTAAGCATCTTTTCATATAACCAGACTTAACAGTTTGAATATTTTCTGTGGGGGAGTATCTTAACTGTGTGCGTTGTTACAGTAAAAGTTTCTCCCTTTTTCCTTAAAATGAATCTAGTTTAACTTTTTTCAGGTTAAATATAATAGCTGAGTACTGGTTTTTTTGGTTTTTATTTTTTAATGGAAACACAGAAATGTGTGAGGAGAGTGAAAATCACCTGAAGGCTCACCACATGGTCTGAGATGTGCGTAGACATTTCTCTATGCAGAGAGCCATATGCAATGTTACATCAGAGTTGTGAGCCACTTCATGTCTCACACCTGCCTTTTTTCACTGAACCCAAAAGAGCATAAATACTTACACGCCACCAGAGAGAATCGTTGTCTTAGCGGCTGCTTATGTTGTGCGTCACACCGAGTAGATCCTTCTGGTGTCCTGTTGGCGGACACGCACTGGCTTCTGATGTTTCTGCGGCTGGACAGCAGTGTGCGTGCTGCACGCCCACACACACACACACACCGAGATCTGTGTACGGGACTGCTTTTGGTCTTAGACCATATTCCTACTTGTAGGATTTCTGGGTCAAAGGGAATACACATTTAAAACTGACCCACCTTGCCAAACTGACTTCTAAAAAGATACCCATTTACATTCCTACCAATACAGTATGAGTGTTCTTTTCCCCACCGTCTTGCTAAAATGGGAGCTTTGTAGTTTGTTTTCTCTGTTGCTTTTATAGGAAAAAAAAAACAACCCTCATTTTCATTTTGATTTTTTTGCTTCTTAATGATTTTGACATCTTATTCAATGGTTTGTGGTTAAGTCTTATTTTGTAAACTACCTGTGTTCCTGGCTTCTTTTTTTTTTTTTAAAGAACTTTATGAATTGGGGATATTAACTACTTCTCTTTTAAATTCATGATTTTTTTTTCCATTAGAAGGCTTAGGTTTTTAATGTAAAATTTATAAACATGGCCTTTATGGTTTCACTTCAATTCCCCAAATGGTTTAAATTCAGGAGAGTAAGGAAAAGTGGGTTTTAATTCAGCCGGCATGTACTGAGTACCTCCTCAGTGCCATGGCTTTGTCTGCGTTCTGGGAGAACAAAGATGACTTCTCAGCACCCCACGCTGTGCAGTCAAATTCAGTCACACAGATTAAGTACATAATTATAGCATTGCATGTATAGTGATTGTACTTTTCATAGAAGGAACGCAGAGGAAGTGGGAGCAGGATTTCCAAGGATTAATGAAACTCAGAGGCAGTGCGAGGGTGGCATGATGGTATTCAGGAGGACCGTACTGATCAAAGAGAGATCACGTGCGTCTGCTCAAACCCAGGACTGGTATTAGCAGGCTGTAGGTACAGAGGGCACTGGTGGCAGAGGACCCCGTGAGGACAAGAGGAGTACACAGTGAAGGACCTTGAATGTCCTGCTAAGGGGCTCGGTCTTTGGCCCATAGACAAATGGGAGCTAATAAACAGGTGATCTTAATTTTTCCCCCACTACAATGAGCACAGGCCCAGTTTCTTTGTTCTTTTCCATTATTGTAATGGTAAGTGAACAATTTTGTTATTGTATCTAATATACAAATATGTTTTCTCAACAGAATGAACTAAAATTGTCAGTAGTTTCTTTGAAAGAAGTACAAGAGAGTTTGAAAACAAAAATTGTGGATTCTCCAGAGAAGCTAAAGAATTATAAAGAAAAAATGAAAGATACAGTCCAGAAACTTAAAAATTCCAGGGTGAATTTCCTTTTTTTGAGTTTAATGCTTTTCTATATAATTTTTTCTTTTTAGCAACTTCTGTTTAATTGTGTGTTCATTTTATGATTTCCAGTTTATTTATACTTCTTTTTCTCTTAAGCGTTTTGCCCTTGTCGCTGATATGTAGCTCTCCTGTAAAGTAGGTGTATGGAAAAGAAGTACAATTTTCAGACATTTGTTCAGTGATGCAAAAAGTTTGGGGGACTTTGCCCTGAGTGATCAGAACAAAAGTTCTCTGCCCTCCTGAGGCTTACTTTATATAGAGAAAAGTATTAAGTTTATAACTGATGATATATTACAGAGTATATATTATGAAAATATATAGGGTGTGCGCATGTTGTGATTGGAAGTACATGGGAAATCCCTGTACCTTCTGCTCAGTTCTGCTGTGAATTTAAAACTGCTCTAAACATATTTTTTTTAAAAAGCACCAAAAAGAAATAAAAAAAAACTATAGGCTTCTTTGAAATAATGTAATGCGGGTAGCCTAATTTAATGTTTTGGAAATCTGGGGTTGGGAAGGGGAAGGAAGTAGAAATTGATGCTGACATCTGAAGAATAAACTGGTTATCCTACTTAATTTGTGCGTGGAAGACCATTGGAGGCAGAGGAACAGCATGTGCAAATTCTTTGAGGTAGAAGGAAGTGAAGTATATTCCAGGAACAAAGCCTCATGCATAAGAAGGGGAGTGGCATGAGGTGACCATAGGAAAATAAGCAATGGGCAGATTATTCAGGGCGCTGGGTTTTACTTTAGGAGCAAGGGTACACCACTGTTTAGTTTAAAAGGGGGATGTTGGAACATGATACAGTTTATGTTTCACAAGATGATGGGTGTCTCTGGGAGATGGATGGAGGTGCAGTGGGACAGAAGTAGAAGTGGGCAGACAAGTTAGCCTCCTTGGTGGGGCAGGGCTTTTAAACCATCAATTAGTAGGGGCGCCTGGGTGGCTCAGTGGGTTAAGCCTCTGCCTTCAGCTCAGGTCATGATCTCACAGTCCTGGGATCGAGCCCCGCGTCAGGCTCTCTGCTCAGCAGGGAGCCTGCTTCCCTTCCTCTCTCTCTCTGCCTGCCTCTCTGCCTACTTGTGATCTCTCTCTCTGTGTCCAATAAATAAATAAAATATTTTAAAAAATTAAAAAATAAACCATCAATTACTAGAACTTTTCTGGTTTATCTCTGAATTTGCTGTTCTAGTCATTCCTAATAATTAAGAATTATCACCCAGGAATAGACAAAGATTACCAGAACAGAAATGAGAGCCAAAAACTATAACTGAGTATTTATGAGAAAAGTATAGTTTATTTAATAAAAAACAGTTCTGGTTCAGTTGGCTGTCCACTTAGAAGAAAAGGGAGCTGGGTCTATATCTTGCACCATTTACAAAAATAAATTCTATGTGAGTTGAACAATTTTAGAAACTTTAGGAGAACATTTTGTATAATCTTGAACTGGGATAGATTTAAAAAAAAATTAATATAGAGAAAAGGAGATCAATGGAACATGTTCATAATGCGAATGAGAGGTAAAGGGATTATATCCATGACATGCAAAGATGCAAAGAGTGGTTACAGATTGGTAAGAAAAAGACAACAAAAATGAGCAATGTTATGAGTAAGGACTTCACTGAAGACAAAATCCAGTTGATTAAGAAGGTGGGCGGAGGGATAGGCTGGTGGAGAGAAGAAAAGTAAGTCCGTATTGTTACAGTGGTTGTGGTGAACATGTTCATTTTCTAATTTTAGGAGAGGAATTAATCTTTTAAAAAAGAATCCGCCATAGTAATAGTTATTATACAGATGAATAGGAAGATCATAATTGGTAATACAATTGCCCAGGAGCAATTAGGAGCAGTTTGAGTATTAGCAGACTTGAACTCTTTTCAAATCATTGTGAATAATCCGTGGAAGGTACTTCAATGAGTGATTTAGTAAAATTGTGGCAGTTTTCCTTTGTGTAAGGATATTTGGCAATTAAGAAGCATAATTATATGTACTTAGACACATGTCAGTAATAGTGCTTTCTTACTGACCTAGAAACTTAATTGTTCTCTGCTCTTAAGCTTTCAGTATTAAGTGCAGAAATTATTTAAGAGCAAACAAACTGACAGTACTGCAGCTTCATAAAGGAGACTATCAAACTGGTTTTTATGTTTCTTTGAAAGCAAGAAGTGATGGAAAAGTATGAGATCTACAGAGACTCCGTGGACTGCTTGCCTTCATGTCAGCTGGAGGTGCAGTTATATCAGAAGAAAATACAGGACCTGGCAGATAACAGGGAAAAATTAACCAGCATCTTAAAAGAGGTTTGTGTTATGTGGAATTTTAATGTTTTTATTATGGAATGGTCTACTATAGTTCCTTGGCTTAGCTTTTACTTTGTGTTACTGTTTGCCGAAAGAAAGGCAAAATCATTCTAGAGTATAATAGATGTGGCAGTATACACTGAGCAATAAAACAGTTTTCTTCTTAAACACAGCAGTAGTAAGACCTATGTTAACCTTCAGATGAAATGAATGATTAATTAACATGGCATGTTGCCATGTGTCTTTTGGAGGAAAGTAATGGAATTTTAAACCTGTTCTAACTGTTGGAAAGGATCTTCTCACCAGTAAGCCCAGAGTCCCAACCCACGGCCTCACACCGTACCTGGGGTTTAAGTTTATGCTTAGTGCCTGCCCTGGAGATGGAGAGCTGGTGCCGATGTTCATTCTCCCAGGCTGGAAGCTTGAAAATCCTTCTCTGCTTCTTCACTTTATCGTAGTAACCCACATTATCCCCAGGATCACTAACGGTGCATTTGACAAAGGATTTCTCTTTTTTTGAGGAAGTAGGGGTTAGAAGGTGAGGTGGTCTGAGATACTCTATCCCAACCGTATACTCCCTTGTCTGCCATCCTGAGTCAGCAAAAGGTTGCTTTTAATGTTCTAGGATTTCCCCTTTTCTCTTTATTCCTCCTACCTTAGTTCAGACCCGAACCCCCTCTGTGTAGCCTCGCCGGGATCCTGTTCTTTCCCAGCGTCCCCAGCGTCCTGCTGTGTTCTCCTCCTGACACTGCCTTCTACTGCTCAGCTTTAGGGCTTAAACGGTTTTATCTCACTCTCAAATTGTATCTCCGTATAGCTCATCCCAGGAAATAGATGTTCGTTTTGTTTATAAATCCTAATTGGTTGTATTGATTTTAAATACTTCCCGTCAACTACAGAGCCTGAACTTGGAGGACCAAATTGAGAGTGATGAGTCAGAGTTGAAGAAGTTGAAGACAGAAGAAAATTCCTTCAAAAGGCTGATGATTGTGAAGAAGGAAAAACTCGCCACAGCACAATTCAAAATAAATAAGAAGCACGAGGATGTCAAGCAGTACAAACGCGCAGTGATTGAGTACGGACTTGTTTGCAGTTTGATATGTTAGTACTTGGGAAAAGCTAGTCCATTTTCTCCCCTAGGATCCCAAAACTCCTATAATTTCAACAAGGTATTCCACCTTTGGGTGACTAAAAAAAGATTAATTATGAATCTTACAATGTTAGGTTGAGATTTAGAGCTGTTTTCAGTTCTAGATTTTTCCCTGTCCCGATACCACCCTTCCAGATCCTTTGCAGGATTCCCCAGAAGGATTCTGGTGCCCCTGCCCGTTTCATTGCATTTAGAGGAGTGGGCTGGGGCTGCGTCAGGTGAGTTACCCTGTCCATCTTATGCGTACAGCTGGGCTCTGGCATTATAGCATCTGTGCATTGAGAAAAGGTCCTACTTTTTTTTTTAATCCAGGTAAGAAATAATATTTCACTAAGTGTTTTTTATGGCCGTTGTTAGCCAGCATGCTGGGGTATTCCTGTGGTAGAGCCTTCCTCCCATCAGTTCTAAGAATGTATTTTTAGAATACACTCCCCAGATACACGTATGAAATGTCCGCGTTTCAGCCTGCACGTGGCGAAGATTTCCTTTGTTCTGGCTCATGCAGATGAAGACAAAGGGCAGAACTGGTGGGTTTTGTATTTGCTGCCGAACCGCCTTGCAGACAAGTTGTCTGAGTCACATCCACTCCCCGCCCCCTCATGCCCAGTAGACATTCGTGAGCTTGGCTGAGGTGGGGGCGCACCTTAAACCTTCAAGTCTCTGGTGTAAATGACAACCCTCGGCCACAGCACCCATTGGGGTTCACAGCTCTTTGTTTTTATGTCCGAGAAGGAGTTTAGGTTTGTCAAACAAATATTATGTGATCTCTTTGGAACCAAAATTAGAGTTTCATGTTTTCCTTTTCAGATGCTTGAGCGGAATTAAAATTTAGCTGTATGTTTTCCTTTAGAGATTGCAATAAAGTTCAAGAAAAAAGAGGAGCTGTCTACGAGCGAGTAACCACAATTAATCAAGAAATTCAAAAAATCAAATTCGGAATCCAACAACTGAAAGATGCCACTGAGAGGGAGAGGCTGAAGTCTCAGGTGAGTGGATGGCCACAGGTGCGTTTCTGATGGTCTCACGAGCGACTCTGCCAGCCTCTCGTTCAGGATACTGCCGGCTCTCTGAAGTGGAGATGGACCCCCAGTGCCTTGGTTCTGATTGCATTTACAGCCCCTTTTCCATTACCAGTGTTTGTTGGGATGTATGCCTCCTTCTTACATTTTTCCCCCCCATGTCCTTCCCCTGACCTAGCTAAGCATCGTGCTCTGCAGTAAGAGTGCGGTGCTCCAGAGGGTCCTGAGCTTTTGTTTTTAATTAACTTATTTTTTTAACTTACATTCAGTTAATTAATGTATAATGTATTATTGGTTTAGGGGTAGAGGTCAGTGATTCATCAGTCTTATATAATACCCCGTGCTCATTCTGAGCTTCTTTGATAGATGAACTTGGATAGTAATTTTAAGCAATGTCCTCTGAAAAGTTTCTGCAGTTTTTTTTGTTTGTTTGTTTTGTTTTGTTTTGTTTTTTCCTGATAAAAGGATCTCAAAAGTATTTCCAGGGGTTCCTGGGTGGCTCAGTCAGTTAAGCATCTCCCTTCTGTTCAGGTCATGATTCCAGGGTTCTGGGATCGAGCCCTGCATCAGGCCCTCTGCTCAGCGGGGAGTCTGCTTTTCCTTCTCCCTCTGCTGCTTCCCCTTCTTGTGCTCTCTCTCTCTCTCTTTGACAAAAAAAAAAAAAAAAAAAAAGTATTTGTCACCATCAGTGTTAAATGTATTTGAGATGTTACCTGAAACAGAGCAGCTGAGGGCAGTCCCTATGTGATGAGACCTTCCAAGATCTCTTTATTGTAATTGCCTAATGTTACTGCTTTTATTCTTGCCTTGTTTCAGTGTATTTATTTTATCGTTTCATAAGCAGTTCTAAGTTTAATGAGGACAGACGTCCACATTTCTGTCTTTCTAGAATGTCAGGACAGCGCCAAACATAGTGTTGACCTCTTTCTATCTTTTTCTTAACCGCCCGTGTCTCCAAGAAGTCTATTCCTGATGTGTGTGTTATATCTCATTTTCTCTGAACTTTTGAAGTTTGGCCTGTATCTTCCAGATTACCCTGAAATGCTCTGCCAGAAATCACTAAAAACAGCCCTTTATCGGGTGAAATCCCGTGGCCTCTTTTTTGTCCCCCTCATTCTTTTTCTCCTTCCCTTTGTTGACATATTGGATCCAGGTGTCCTAAAACCCTGATACCCGGGAAGTATTTAAATACTTGCTGTCTCTACCTTCCACCATCCACATCCAATTTGCAAGCAGTCCTGATACTAAAAGCCACCGCACACCATCCCCTCACCTGTTCTCCGGAACTTGTTTCCCCTCCAGAGGTGGCATTGCTGCCCGTGCCCATGCAAGCATGCGTAGACATACCTGAGCGCTGTCTCGAGGCTGTGAGAAAGGGACGAAGGACGGACGGAACAAAGGAAAACAAAAGTGAATGACTGTCTTTCCCGCTGTGGTTGACCCAATCTGCTGTCCTGACTTTTTGTGTTCTTCCCTTTCTTTCCACATTTCAACTACTTTTTCCTGCCCCTGAACTGGATATTCACCAAGGCCCAGCCCTCTGTTTTTCTCTAGAATGCGGGTTAGAAAGATCATGGGAAATATTTAATCCTACTTCCTAATCAAAGTAATCAATAAGTTAATATTTATTTGTTATCACATGGTCAGGCTTAGCTTGTGCTCATGTGATACCCGCTACCATGGGCCTCAGCACTTCTGGCCTGTCAGTCATAAAGGCACCCCTGCCGGCCTTCCCTCACTATGTTGTGTCTGTCTGTCTCGCCAAGAACATGTTCAGTTTCTCGACAGTAGTGACCATGTATTTGCTACCTTAGTATGTCCTGTCAGACCATGCCTGGAATGGCTCCTTATATGGAGTATGTTTTTCATCAGTATTTGTAAACTTGGATGGTCATCTAGCATGGTGTTTCTTAAAACCAGCTGCATATTAGAATTCAGAAAGGAACAAACAGCCACCCGCCCCAAATGTCCTGAATTAGAATCATCAGCAACGGGGTTCATGAACCGGCATTTTTTACTGTGGCTTTTGAGAACCGTTGATACGTTCTGCTTCATTGTTTTCAGTGTCATCGAGCTCATAACCACCCAGGCTGTTCTGCTAAGACTGCTTTAGTGGTTCAAGTGTTATTTCTTATTTCGAATTTAAAATATAATTTCTGTACTCAAGTGAACCAAGATCTCTCTGGAACAAATCTGTATCGTCTTCTGCTTAATATCACTTCAGACATTTGAGGATAATGATCATGGGTTCCTCCAGCCTTCTCATCTGGGTTAATGAGCCCCAGTTTTCCAGCCATTCTTTATATAGCTTAATTTTCAGATTCATTACTATCCTGTTTACTGTCTTCTCCCCTCTGTTTCCTGTTTGTCATTATTCTGTTTAAAATGTAGGACCCAGTACTAAACATAGCCTTCCAGATAATGCTGTGACCAGTCCCAAAGCACTATGCTTCTGTTAATGAAGTGTAATGCTGGCTTGGAGTTTCAGCAGCAGCATCTCGCCCTTGGCTCATATTGAGCTGGTGATCAATTAAATGACCCCGATCCGTTCCACATGTAGTCCTGCCTGGTTAAATTGCTTCACCATACTTGAATGCAACCATTTCTTGGGACTTTTAAATCAGAATTTTACTAGTATTTCTCTAAGGCTTCATCTGTTTACTTCCGTGTGGATTTCAAAGTATCAAGGTCATATAAAATCTTTATATCATTCACATTAATGATATTTCATGGCTTAGCATCACCTGCACATTTGATAAACATGCCTTTTTCTCCAAAATAAAAATGTTGAGTAGAATTGAGCCCTTGGATACAGTAGGTATTTGTTCCTTCAGACTGACTTAGAGCACTGAGTAGAACTTTGGATACAGTTGTTGAAGTTGCTAAGTTGTAACTTTTCCCAGTCTGCATTGTGATACCCATGTGTCCTGAGCAGCGTGGGAGAGTCTAAAATTACTGTAGCGAATCATGACGCATTTTTCTCAAGAGCTCCTTTTAGCTTCCTTCCTCATCCTACTCCATGAGAAGGAAAAGATGGGCTACAGTGGCTCATTTGTTCTGGGCGCAGTTTCTGTGAGATCCTAATGATCTTCACATCCCTTCTCTCATTAAATATTCTTTCCCAGAGATCCTTATCTCTACTGCTTTCCGTTAACACCTTTATTTAGATCGGCTTCTAAATTGGCATCCTGTTCTGTCTACTCACCCCGACTCTGCTCCTTGGTGGAGCTGCCTGTCGGATGTTTTCAGTGTGCTCGTTCATCACAACAGAATAACATTTATAGAATGACTCCAGCAGCTTCCAGCATCTCTCCTCCTCACTCTCCTTTCTCTCTTTCCCTTTTACGACATTTTTCACAAATTTCTTCTTATGCTTTGATGGGATCTTCATTTTTCCATCACAAAGAGTTGATATTTTGGATTTTCTGTAGATAATCCTGACATCCAGACAAGCACCAGGTTAGTGTTCGGATTTTCTTAAACGCCGTTGATACTCCTGTACAACGCCGTTCTACTCCTGTCACCTAATTTTGTAATGCTCATGGATTGTGGCACAAACTTGCTAAATTTCTTCCTTGACCTAAGAGTCTGTGCATCAGATCTGCCCTGAATGCTAAGGGCTGCCAGATTTATCCTACTAAACTCTCCCTGTTGCTGTACTTTCCTGCTTAAGGAAAGAGAGCACTCAGTCCCTTGTTCACCTATGGCCTGTGCACCTTCTGGGCGGCTCCTGACTTGGAGTCAGTAGTGAATCAGGAAGGCGTGATTTCTGCCTTCGAGGCTTTTAAAGCTTTAGATCTAAGCTTAATCATTTCCATTATTTACAATTTACTAGAAAGTATAGCCTCTGTATAACTTTCTCTGATTCCTATGACATATCTTCGATCTCTCTCCTCCCTCAAATACTCCTAGTTGATTCCAGATGATCTGGGTTTGTGCTGTCCAGTTTGTAGCTACTGGCAGCATATGGCTATTTGCATTTACATTTAAATTAATTATAATGAATAAATATTTAAAATTTAAAATTTAGTACATAATTTTAGCCATCCTTTAAGCTCTTGGTATCCAGTCTAGTCTGGATTATATGTTCCTTCAGGGTAGAAAGCACATCTGCATTTTCTAGTGTACTTAGGCACAGTGCTACTTCTAGAAGGTACTCAGTAATGTATTTGGTTGATGAATTAAATATGTACTTGTAGGGTAATGACTGGCTGTAAAACCCCATGTATATTATACACAATTGAACCTTGAACAACCCAGGGACTCGGGGTGCCAACAGCACACAGTTGAAAATCCACATGTAACTTCTTCCTTGCTAAAACCTTAGCTTCTAATAGCCTGCTATTGACTAATAGTCTACTAGTAACACAAACAGCCAATTAACCCATGTCCTGTATGCTATATGCATTGTGCACTGTATTCTGACATTATGGAGGCCAGAGCAAAGAAAATGTTAGGAAGAAAATCATGAGGAAGAGAAAATACAGCTCTAATCCCGTACTGCACAAAAATACGTGTATACGCGGACCCGCGTTGCTCGAGGGTCAACTGTCCTCTTAAATTGATCTGATGCCAAAGTGAGGAAGTTCCCTGGACTGGTGCCATCCGGTGGACCTTTGTGCAGTGATGGGGATACTCTTCTGTCCTGTTCAGTACGGCAGCCACTGGGTCCCTGTGTCTGTGGAGGAGCTGACGCAGGGTCAGTGCGGCCCCGGGGCCTGGAGGTCTTAAAATGTCCGTTTTCCAGCCACGGGCACCCGGTGGTTACCACACAGACACCACAGAACCAGACTTGGATTTTAAACATATTTCACTCTAGTGAAGTCATCACCGTAAGGTGTATTTATTTTGTGGATTAATAATGTAAAGTTCCACTCGGATACAGAATTTGATGGGAACCTGAAATAGCATTTGTGAGGGCTGTGCTTGTTCCCGTTAACATCCTCTAGGGTTGCTTGTAACTTCAAATGTGTGCTTGCTTCTTTCTGTTGATATGCCCTGGACTGGGCTTTTTTTTTTTTTTTTCCTTAAGTCGGCTCCATGTCTGGTGTGGAGCCCAGCGTGTGACTCAAGCGCACGACCCTGAGATCAAAACCTGAAGTGATATCAAGAGTTCAGATGCTTAACTCCCTGAGCCACCCAGGTGCCTCTGGAATGGGCTTCCACTTGTCGTTTCTGGTGGCTCTACCTGGGGGGTTTGGTTCCTCCATGAGAGTATCTTTGTTCGTGGAAGGATATGGTTTCTTTAGGTGTGTTGAAGTGGCTGGTTAGGTATTGAGATTGTGTATCTTTATCTAACCACACTGAATCTTAACAGTTTCTTAGAAATACTATCTTTCTGTCAAATTTATTCAGCATCCTTTTTAGTAAGAATAAACATACAGTCCTATGGAACTGGGAAGTTAAATTGATCTATAGCTGCTGAGTGTGCCGAGTCTTTTTTTTTTTTTTAATGGTGTTTATACAAGCTAGCAACTAATTCTCCTTGTTTTTCTTTTAAGATTGAAGAAATAAAGCTTTCAAAAATGTTTGATTTATTTTCTTAATAATTTGTACTCCATCATAGTTGTAGTAATGTGATGCCCAATTATCTTAGAAATCTAAATAGACTCCTGTATTTTTATATCAGGATTTAATAACGATCTGTGTCTGGATTTTTGGAGAGTGTCTAGCCTTAAGCATCTATTTATATTTGCTGAATCTTAAGCAATAGCTCTCAAACTTGCATAGATGCAAGAGTCTGGAAATAGTTTGGTTCTTTTTTGAAACACTATGAATTGTAATATATTAAATTATAATCTCTGTAAGTTGTTCAAAATTGGAAAATATCTACACTAAAATTTAAACTAAGGTAAGTAGTAGCCAAACTAGAGGTTTGAGAAAAATTTAATGGCAGAGACAATTAAAATTGAGGGCATTATACTCATTTACTGCTCCTTCCTTCCATTGGAAGAGAACTGCTGTTTTATTTCAGTGATAAAAAAACCTATCAACTTAAGAGTACCACTTCTTCTTATGTCTAGATTTGAGAGTTTTTTAGTTCAAGAAAAATGAATAATACAAGGATCAAAATTGCACTGATGAGGATGAGATAGAAGAAAGTGTTTGCAGGCTTCCTCTGTTATTGTAGTCCATCTGTAAACCTTCATTTTTTTTCTTCTTTTTTTTTTTTTTTAAGATTTTATTTATTTATTTGACAGACAGAGATCACAAGTAGGCAGAGAGGCAGGGAGAGAGAGGAGGAAGCAGGCTCTCCGCGGAGCAGAGAGCCCGATGTGGGGCTCGATCCCAGGACCCTGGGATCATGACCCGAGCCGAAAGCAGAGGCTTTAACCTACTGAACCACCCAGGCGCCCCTTTTTTCTTCATTCTTAACACATGTGAATAGGTTCATAAGAAAACTCATTATTGCTTATAGTAGAATTACCCGTGGATTTACTAAAATGTCTCTCACGTGTATTTTTTGGTCGTACAGATGACTTATCACATCTGTTGACCTTTCAGTGGTGACCGGGGGGCCAGACGCAGAGGGTCTAGGAGTCTGCAGTAACCCAGAGACTTGTCTGGACACAAAAAGCTCCAAAATAAAAGCTTTTCCCCGGCAATTACAAATACATTCTTCACGTTTTGAATCCAAGTCATTGTTACATGTCTCTGTTCTGCTCCTTCTAAATAGCAGACTTCTTCCATGTGTCTGTACCGCCTAGAGGAGGAACTTTTAAAATGAACAGGCACACGTGTGCGTCAGGGGGTTGGGGGGAGTCGTGCATGTGAGATTATTTAGGCTTTTAAATATTAAGAAGTCCTAAAGAGATGGTTGGAATTCTTGTAACTCTTATCAGTTTAGGATGATGCACGGGATAATTCTTACTCCATTTCATTTTCCACTTAGGAAATATTTCTGAGTTTGAAAGCTGCTTTGGAGAAATACCATGAAGGCATTGAAAAGGCCACAGAGGACTGTGGGGCTCAGGTAGAGCAGAAGACAGCTGAACTGAGGAAGAGGATGTTCAGGACGTCGGCCTGACGACACAGTCACTTGCTTGCCTCTGAACGGCTCACCGCCTTTATTTTACCTTTGGAAAGGAAGAGTTAAACTGAAGTCAACAGAAGTATCAGAAGCAACACATAATGTTCTGTAAACTCTCATAGGTTCTTTTGTAAGATAATGCATTTAATGTAGACGTTTATTAACTTGTAATTCAAATAACTTGTGTGACCATTCACATCTCCACCCCTGTACGTAGTCGGAATGAAACCAGAGTAGGTGCATTTGAAAGAAGCAATTTCCCTGTTGTTGTCCTGGCTGTTGGGCTTTGTTTGTGGCCATCAAGCAGTGTCGTGTTCCTGAGCATTGCGGTGGGGATCTCGTTTGATCCTTCTTGGTCAACTCTGGGTGCACACTTTTATTACCGCTGTATAGGTGAAGAAGCCGTGACGGTCCTGAGGTTAAACAGCTGAGCCAGAATG
The DNA here is from genome assembly GCA_004024625.1 of Mellivora capensis. NCBI lineage: Eukaryota > Metazoa > Chordata > Mammalia > Carnivora > Mustelidae > Mellivora > Mellivora capensis. The sequence continues at coordinate 82,821 of PISX010004241.1, forward strand.
CGCGGTGCTCTGTATGATGCCGGAGCTGGAATGTGCCCCCTCTATCACGCTTTCTCACATATCATTTGAAAGAAAGTTTGAGTGTGGGCTTGTGCCCTTGATCCTCAGCCTCTTATTCCGGCTTGAAAATTTGCATCGACACCCACAGCTCCAGTCACCAACGAGACATCCATGCAGCTTTTTCTGCATTGTGTACATGCAATTACATTTTGCCTTTTTGTCTTGAATTTCACACTTGCATGTCCAATAGTCAGATGTTTTTAACCTTTTGGCATTCTGGTGGAGCCTAATGGATACTCTCAAAATAATGTTTTCCATGCGTGAAATAAAATACAGGACTGCAAGGGGAACTGATGAGATTCAAACAAGATTGTCAAGATACTTAACTACATGTTCTGCTAAATAGTATGGCTAACTACACTTAGTCGGAAACCTTCCACTTTCCCTCTTGTGCACCTCGCTCCTTTATAACATTCCGTTAGCAGAACTGTGGATCGAGGTACCCAGCCCGGCCCCTTCTCATGGCTCCCCCCATGCTGCAGTTTGCATTGTCCTTTCCTGCCTGAGCAGCTCATGCTGATCTCACCAGGCTCCCCGTCTCTCCCCACCCCTACAGAGGCATTAGGGCATTCTAAACTCACCAGTTGGATTATGTCAGTGATTTGCACAAAGTGTTTTGGATTTTCAAACTGCTGCTGGGATGCTGTGGTGACCCCAAAGGGGAACCATGGAATCGTTGAAGTTTGAAAGGGAAGCATAGAGATAGTGGCTTTATTGGACGCCATTGCAAACTGTTGGCCCAGGGTAGCTCACAGTTTCAGTCAGATCGCGCTGCATTCCTTTCAATGAAAACATCTTGATGGATTGGGTTTCTGGCGTTTGCTGTGATAAGTATCGCGTTCTTAGGGAATAAGAAATGAGGGTGGTGACATCCAATTAATAATTGGTTATTTAAGAGTAGAATAAAAATACCTTCAGTTTTTGTGTTATTTTTCTTAAACACACATTGTTAGAACAGAAATGCCCATTACACTGTTTTAATCTAACTATTTAATGATGGAACTATTGAGTGTTGTTTTTTTGGACAAGGGGCACAGTGAAAGAATTTCCAAATTTCCCTCTCCCCACCCAGATACATAAAAAAACCACATTCAAGAAGCCCGCAGTATAATCCACATTTAAACCTATACTTGGCTGTTTCAGTTGAAGACTACATTACAAAATTTGAATTTTTTTCCCAAAGTCTCCTTGAATATATATGATGTCCTTGGGCCGTATAGCATTTTAAAAACCATATTAACAGGGCAACGACTGTTCTGAATGAAAGGAGAGAGCAGTGTGGATGTGACATAGGCTGAGGCCTGATCTCGAAGGAACTTCTCCCCATATTTAGACTGTAGGCATCTTTTATGAGTCCGGCTCGTAGCTATATGTAGAGCAAATATTTAATTTCAAATTCAACTGGCATATTTCAAGGAACTAATCCATTTTATGACAAAGCAAGGGAAATTGAAATATGCACCTTGCAGGCTGAAGTTAATACATCTGATTTTAGCTTAACGGGATGTTTCCTATTTTTAGTAAGACCAGAAAAGTTTCATATGAAATTCCATTTCAAATTCAGGGCCCGCCACCCACTTCAATTAAGTTGGCTCTCTCCCTTTGATTGAAACCGGCCTCTCATCTTCCTACCCATATTGCCACCAGGGGGCATAACAGCTTGCATGACCAATGCCAGAATAACTTGATTTTAAGATTTGGAAGCTGGAAAATTTAAAGTGATAGTTACAGCTCAGAAAAAGTATCAGAAAGAACCCGGAGACAATACATTTAGACTCAAAATGGGTTCTAAGTGGTAACTTAGAATCATTTAAAATTTTGCTTACAAGGGTGACAACACAGAGCACCAATTTCGGACCCAATTTTATTATCTTTTTAAGATTATTTAATCTAAATCATCCTTTTAGTGCTTGGTGCTGGATTTCCAGCTCAGATTTCATGCAAGTATTAAAACTGAGTTTCCCTGAGACAAGAATTTGAGATACCCCATACGACCATGAGTAAGTACTTAGGAAACGACACTCGATAGCCACTGGCATTGAGGACTCGGGGACGTCTTTTTTTTCTGATAGGATGATTAAGTCAGTCTCTACCACCACATCCTCCTCTAATCCATCCCTACTGCCACCCCATAGATCTCCATTTGGAGGTCCCCTTGGCCATCTCTTTGCGACCGCTTTACCATCTGTTCACCACACCGTTCTGGGAACAGTCCACAGCCCTTGGAAGGACGATGTTGCAATGGAGGGAGTTAAGTGCGGCACAGCAGTTCTCAGGCTGGGGGAGTCTTGCTTTTGCCTGGGGTACTTGTCCCACATGCCTTGATGTGGCGGGTCCCTGGGAACCTACACTTGAGACAAGCTCACTAAGTGACTCTCAGAACCTCCATCCTCCGGGATCACTTTAAGAAGCGCTGCTGGGTGATCAAGCGCCTGGGCATCAGAACCAGCCCTCACGTTACGTTCTTTATTATAAAATGGCAATGGTAGCTACATCTCTAGCTCGTAAGGACTGAGGGAGTTTGGGGAAACAATTAGCACAGTGCCCGCCACATGGCAAATATTCCAGGGGGAGCAGGTGCCCTTACAAATATGACTGTTAGTACACTGCTCCGGGGACCGATCTGATAGGCTTTCTACCTTCTGCACTACCTCCACGGCAATCCCTGACACCTGCTTGGTGAGTAAACGTTCTCTGAATTGAAGGATCCAGTCTGCTCGGCCACAATGGGCACAAGATCCCAAAGCAAACAGCTCTCGGGGGAAGACATCAGCTTTGCATTTTTTGGTACAAAGGACAAACCCCAGGAGAGTTTCACCTTACCCAGGAAAAGCGGCAGGTGCGGTTCCGAGAAGGTGCAAACCTCCCTTGAGTCCACAGGGTGTCGCTGCTCGCTCTTCTTTCCAGGTAGAGCCGAGGTGCGGAGGACGCCTCGCTGAGCCACCTGCGCGCGCCACCAGCTTCCCGCGCCAGACCCGGAGCTTCTGATTCAGAAGGACGGGAGTGAGGCTCTAGAACGTGCCTTTCAGTCAAGTTCCCAGGAGAAGCTGATGTTGCTGGTTCGGGGTCCCACGGCCGGGGTGGGGTTTTTACAGGTCTCCGATGCGTTCAGGTCCCCCAGCGTCTTGTGAAGGCGGAGATGCTCACGGGGTCGGTGTGGGTGAGACCCCATAACCTGCATTCGACAGAGCTCGCAGGCGATCCGGGCGCTGCTGGGCCTCACCTGAACTAGGACATTAACAGCCTCTCGTTGATTCCTCCTGCTGCCGGTTCTTGGCCCTTCGAGGCTGAGCTGATGCCGGGCCCCGGTCAGACACGACGGGCGCTCGCCGGCATGTGGCACCCCTTGTGTGTAGTTGGATGCAGCCCAGCGGGTCAGGGCGCGGGTTTTGGAGAGACCTTGGAAATCCGTGCTTTCCGATGACCAGCCGAGCGAACGGGGCGCGTTAGGGAACGGCGCTGAGCCTTGGGTTTCTCCCCTCTGAGTAGGGAATTACAGTGTCTTTAAGCTGCTCGGAGGATTAAATCAGATAATAAATGCGGACTACTTAGCACCCTTTGTAAGTAAATGGCTGTTGTTACTGTTAAAGCTGGAGACGCTGAGTTGATCAAACTGGCTGTGGACCCTGCGAGGTGAGCTCTCACAGCTGGAAAGAAATAGAATCCAAGCGGAAGAACAAGTCCTACTGTTTGTGGGATTCTGACTCGGGATTGTGACACCCACTGCCCGCACCAGTGTTCGTTTATGGCTATGAGCTCTGTTGCCAGGCAAAGGAGAGAGGATTCGGAAACAATGGAGATGCTGAAAGCCATCCTTTTGACGAGATTGGGAGGAAAAAATAATGTCATGGGGACGTTAATGTCTTCTAAAAAGTTCTCAGAAATCAACTGCATTTTTCCAGGAGGGAGAAGCTGTCCCGTGTAACCAAGGCAACTTCCTATCAGTTCTCCTTCAGAGGCCAGGATTCATGTTTTCATCGTTAGAACCTAGCACATAAAGGAAGCGAAATGATATTTGGTGAAGAGACTTCACCGTCTTCAAAGGCATAGTAGGCTGCCCCTCAGTAGGTTCGTACATGAATTCTCGGCTTTCCCTGGAAGGTTCCTCTAACCGGGCTCCCTCTGTTACAGCTTTAGCGCTCATGTCCCACATTCAGGGAACCCCTGCATTCTGGGCGAGTCAGGATGGTTGGTCTCCCTAGACATTTCTTATCCATGAAGTCCTATTCACCACAGGCTCCCCTCCATGGTCCGGCTCTCTTTACTTGCACAAAGTTTAGTCCCCCGCCTTTGCTCAATAATTCAAACAACAGCTACCAAGAATCCATGATATACCAGGTCCAAACCGGGTGCATGGAGAGAAGTGCATGGAGAGAAGCATAATTTCTGCTCTCCAGAAGTGTCTATGGATATTGTCAACTTTTTTTTTTAAAGATTTTATTTATCTATCTAAAAAAAAAGATTTTATTTATTTATTTTAGAGAGAGGAAGAGAGCAGGAGCTGGAGAAAGGGCAGAAGGAGAGAGAGAATTTCAAGCAGACTCTGTGCTGAGCATGGAGCCCAACATGGGGCTCGATCTCATGCCCCTGAGATCACGACCTGAGCTGAAATCAAGACTCAGACACTTAACCGACTGTGCCACCCAGGCGTCCTGACATTGTCAACTCTTAAAGACTTGATCTCCATCCAAATGTTGCTAGTCTTCCTTTTGCTCCAATCCTTGTATTAGTGATCCATGGCTTTGTAACACCTTAGGTCAATAGGCCCCAGATTCTCCTGGAGAGAGCAAGGCCATCCTTTGCCAACGCAGAGAAGGATGACCTTTTTTGCTTAGGGTTTATATTCACGGGAAGGGAAACTGCTAAAGTTCCTAAGAGTGAAGATTCTTTTTCCAACTGCCCAGAAGCAAAGTCAGGGCCCCACATGCCCTCCCACCCTACAAAGCGTATGCCTAGAGGTACACTGCCATGCTCCCTCACATCTGTCCATCTGTGGGATCTAGGCATTCAAGGAAAAAAGCTCCTGTCTTCTACACACTCAGTCAGAGTCCCCCCAGCCCTGGAAACACATCCTAGCCCCCACCCCCCTGGCTTTGTTAAGCAAATGGAAAGGAAAAAAAAAAAAAGCAAACATTGGAGTTTTAGCTAGAGATTCTCCCTCCTGCTGTGACTTTTTAACTATGCAGTGATGTACCTCCTGTCTTGAAAGTTGGTAGTTTTCTAGGACTCTGTCACACAACTCTAATTTCTCTTTATCTGCAATTAAAAATATAAAGATATTAAAGATATAGTTATTTGAAAAAACTATTTTCTTCCATATAGGATCTGACATTTTTTAACTTTTAACAGAAACAATCAGGTATCTATTTGCCATATTTCCAGAATTTTGGAGCCTGGAGGACAAACTGCAGCCAGATGTGATTCTAGAGATACAGATATGTAGCTTCTGGGAAGCACTGTTTGGCTCCCGACTTGAGGTTCCCTTATAAGAAATACAAATATGGCTCTTTTCCAACTTCCATTTCTATTGTGACCCTCTGGGGTTACCACTAACCCCCTGCCCCATATGTATCTTGTATCAGTTTTCCTTTGAAACTCAAGACCAGTCCATCCTGCCTTAGTCCCAGTTATTTGACAGTTACATAGCATGTCCCAGATAGTTGACTTACTTTCCAAAGGTGGTTTCAGGGTAAAACAGGCCCTCTAAGTCAGTTCTGCCTCTGTCAACCCCAGGAGAAATGTCCCCTTGAAGTCTTTGAAGTAGATTGTTGGCATGCATGGGCAGATAACAATGCTGTAAATGAAACAGGGCTAAGAATCCAGGTCAGACTTGGAGTACCCACTGAGAAGTTTTCCCCGACTCTTACAGATCAAATTACTCCTCATTTTCTACTTCCCTGAAGGCTACCATCTTTTTTTTTTTTTTTCCTTCCTGGTTACAAGGGAATTTCTACTAAGAAATTATAAATGTCAGACATGGTGTCCTAGCCCAGAAACCCCGATACAACAGGTTACAATTTAATGTCTAATACTACCAAATCACAGCACTAGTTTCAATGTAATAAAAACTCTAGAATGTTAATTTCTCAAGAGCTAGTTGAATCTATTCTGGATAGTCAGAATATCAGGCAGACTCTTCAGTGTTTAAAATATTTGGTTGTGACACTTAATAATCAAAATCTTTACATAATGATTGAATGTGAAGACACTTCTGTTATCCTAAAAGAAAGGTATTGTATTTCAGAAATATACAAGGCTACTACATGGCGAATAATAATAAACTTCCCTGTAGCATCCCCTAACTTTAAAGAGAGAGCACAAATGCAATTAAAGCCCCGTGATAACAAACCCCTTCACTGCTCTCAGGTAACATCATCCTGAAATTGTAGTTGATTATTTCCATGAATTTCTCTATACTTTTACTATTAATAGGAAGCATCCCTAACAATACATGGGCCTAATGTTGAATGTCATGTTTTATATGTTCTTCTGCAACTTGCTTTTTCTTTCACTTACTGGGAACGACTTACAAGTGATGGCTCTGTTTTGTTCACTGTGATATCCACAGCACCTAAAGCTATGCGCCCAACACAGAATAGCGCGGACACTCAAGTCTCCCCAGACCGAATCCGCATTACATTCGTGAGCTATGTCTATATTTATATGGATAACTCTTGTTTCATTTTTACTTCTGTGTAGTGTTTCACTGTGTGGTTCTATTGCATACTCCCATCGAAGGACAGTAAGAGCATTTCCTTTTTTTTTTTTTTCTTTTTGCTATTCTAGACATGCTATGCACTATGAAAATTTGTTTACCTTCCTATGCACATAGTGACATTTCTGGAATATACATCAAGGAGTAGAATGATGGACTCTCCAAAATGGTCTGCCATTTTATCTTAGTGCCAGTGATATTTGTGCATTCTGGAGATTTCCTACGTTTTTCACACTAGGTATAATCAGAATTATGTTGGCCATTGAGATGAATGTGAAATGACATTTCACTGTGGTTTTCATTTTTTATCTTCCTGTTTGTTATTGAGGATTAACATCTTCCATATGTTTATTGACCACTTAGATTTCTTCTTTGGAGAATTCTCCAAAGAATTCTCCAAAAAGACCTGTTCATATTTTTTGACCACTTTTGTTTGGTTATTTATTTTTTTTCCCTTACTGCTTTCAAGAATATATATATTTTTAATTCTGGGTATCAGCCTTTGTCAGCTTTACAAATGTCTTATTCCATTTGTGCCTTGTCTTTTCATTTTCTTCTCCCTATAGTATTTTTTAAAAACGTGCACTGTAGTACTTATTACATTGAGCTGTAATTTTTTTTAAAGATTTTATTCATTTATTTGACAGAGATCACAAGTAGGCAGAGAGGCAGGCAGAGAGAGAGGGGGAAGGAGGGTCCCTGCTGAGCAGAGAGCCCAATGTAGGGCTCGATCCCAGGACCCTGGGATCATGACCTGAGCTGAAGGCAGAGGCTTTAACCCACTGAGTCACCCAGGCATCCCTGAGCTGTAATTTTAAAATCCATTACCTCCATTAAATCCATTAAAAATACCTCATCCACAAGATTGTGGAGTTCTTGAAGGCCATGGTTCCTATCATTCATGGTGCCTTGTATGTACTGGGGCCCAGTAAATACTTTTGATTTTGAGTTTTGAAATGGATAGGGCTCTGCCCTCAGACAGAATGAAAAGCAGCAAGTAGGGAGTAGTCCAGGGGTTGGTAAACCACAGCCCATGGGCCAGACCAGACTACTCCCTGCTTTTGGAAATAGTTATATTAGAACACAGTCATACTCATTGCTTATAGATTATCTACGGTTGCTCTCTTGTTACTGTGGCAGAATTCAGTAGTGGGGACAGAGACCACAGGGGCCACAGGGCTAAAAATATTTAATGTCTGGCTGTACCAGGGAGAAACTTAGCATGTCTGACTCCATATTGCTTCTTTTTCCCTTGCCGCTGTGACCTAGAGCTTAGAAACTTCTGCTGAGCCCTGCACATTTGCATGTTATAGCTGAGATTTGTAAAACAACTTTTTACCCACAACTACTTCGCTTGAGGAGATAAGGAGGTGGGTGCAGAAAAGACTAAGCATGTCTAAGATTTATGGGAATGACATGACCAGATTCCCATATGAAGGTCAACTGACCAAGGACAAAGGGGTCACAATCTTCCTCTGGTGTCTACAGAGGTCAGTCACATGTTGAGGCCAACCCCTCCTCTGTCCCCTTTCCCCTGACATAAAAGAATCTCAAATTTCATGCCCAGGGAAGATGCTCTTTGGGACAATGATCTACCATCTTCCCTGTTTGTTGGTTCTTGGTGCTATAGTAAATGGAATCGATTCTCTAATTTTCCCTTTCTGTATTTTCATTGTTAGTGTATAAGAAAGCCACTGATTTCTGTACATTGACTTTGTATCCTGCCACGTTACTGAATTGCTGTATGAGTTCTAGTAGTTTGGGGGTGGAGTCTTTTAGGTTTTCCATATAAAGAATCATGTCATCTGCGAAGAGAGAGAGTTTGACTTCTTCATTGCCAATTTGGATACCTTTTATTTCTCTTTGTTGTCTGATTGCTGTTGCTAGGACTTCTAATACTATGTTGAACAAGAGTGGTGAGAGTGGGCATCCTTGTCGTGTTCCTGATCTCAAAGGGAAGGCTGTGAGCTTTTTCCCATTGAGGATGATGTTTGCTGTGGGTCTTTCATAGATAGATTTTATGAAGTTCAGGAATGTTCCCTCTATCCCTATACTTTGAAGCGTTTTAATCAGGAACGGATGTTGGATTTTGTCAAATGCTTTTTCAGCATCAATTGAGAGGACCATGTGGTTCTTCTCTCTTCTCTTATTGATTTGTTCTACCACATTGATTGATTTGCGAATGTTGAACCATCCTTGTAACCCAGGGATGAATTCCACCTGGTCATGGTGGATAATCTTTTTAATGTGCTGTTGGACCTAGCAATTGCACTACTGGGTGTTTACCCTAAAGATACAAACATAGTGATCTGAAGGGGCACATGCACCCGAATATTTATAGCAGCAATGTCTACAATAGCCAAACTATGGAAAGAACCTAGATGTCCATCAACAGATGAATGGATAAGAAGAGGTGATATATATATATATATATAGGAATACTATGCCCCCATTAAAAGAAATGAAATCTTGCCATTTGCAACAACGTGGATGGAACTAGAGGGTATCATGCTTAGCAAAATAAGTCAATCGGAGAAGGACAACTATCATATGATCTCCCTGATATGAGGAAGTGGAGATGCAATGTGGGGGGTTTGGGGGTAGGAAAAGAATAAATGAAACAAGATGGGATCGGGAGGGAGACAAACCATAAGAGACTCTTAATGTCACAAAACAAACAGGGTGGCTGGGGGGAGGGAGCTAGGGTGAGAGTGGTGGGGTTATGGACATTGGGGAGGGTGTGTACTATGGTGAGTGCTGTGAAGTATGTAAACCTGTCAATTCACAGACCTGTACCCCTGGGGATAAAAATTCATTATATGTTTATTAAAAAAAAGAACACATTACATGTTTATTATTATAATAATACATTATGTGTTTATAAAAAATACATTATATGTTTATAAAAAATAAAAATAAAAATAAAATAAAATAAAATACCCCCCAAAATAAAAATAATCTAAATTAATGTTGGTTCTCAATAATGCCATCATTCTATCTTTAACCCACCAATACAGGAATGGTTATTGTTTCCTAAAAATTTCTACCAAAAGTTGCCTCCACTGTCACCAACTACTTAGGAAGTGAGAAAGTGTCTTTGAATTCCTTTGTCACCCTCCCTCCCCTGCCTTTCTCCCAGCACCAGCCCTCTGCCCCCCAACCCCCACCACAGTCAGTGCAGGGCATGGAAGTTGCTCCATAAATGAGGACTTAGGGCTGCTGATACTATAGCACGTTACTTACCTGGTTGCACTTTGTAGGAAATAATTGGGGCAGACAGAGGGGGCCAAGGATGGGGGGCAGGGAGCAGAGAGACAGAGGGAAGCAATGAAGAATGATTATCCTGAAAGCATTTGCTAATTTACAACTTCTGGGACTGCTGAAACCACTTTCGGATTTTGCAGCCTTTGACATTTCTGCAATTTTTCCGTGTCTTTTCTGCTCTTCCAGGACCACAGATAAGAAACCCTCAAACCTCGCTCTGTTCTGTAATAATGAGATTGGAAAGAAAAGATCTTTTTCATCTTTTTAACATTAAAAAAATACTAGTCAAAGCCCGGCAGTTCAACAAATATGACTCATGTCATTGGCAAGAAGAAAAGGGTACTTCTGAATTAAAAAAAAAAAAAAAAGGACAAGATGAACACAGAAGCATTGTTTGCATATCAGGAAAATTAATCTACGTAGGAAAGTGTGAGAGCCTGCAATTCAGAAAGCAAAGAATTAGGACAGCCCAGCTGAGAATAATTTTCTAGCCAGTTAATTTAATTGCATAAATCATTCCTTTGTTAGCAATAAAGAGATATAATTAAAATGAGATTGCCTCTAGTTCCTATTCTCTAGAAACTAAAGGGATTGATTTTGGGCAAAGCATTCTTCCAAATACCGGATCGGCAAATTACATTTACCTTTTTAGAAAAGCTAAATTATTTTGCCGTAATATTATGGTGGGTTTAATTAATTATAGATCTGCCATATGATCTTAAAGAAATAATTTATTTAATGTCCTTAGAACAGAAGTTTGCAATCATGTGTATATCCCTTTGGTAGATGGTGTGCAGATTTTTACAAACAGGTCAGAAGTTTAACAGGCAGCTGTCAGGAGGAATTTGAAGCACTGTAACGATTGTTTGGGGTTTGGATTTGCTGTCCTTATTTAAAATAAAAAACGCCACTACTTAGTATTGCATAATTTAACTGAACTCATTTAGATTGGTCTTATTCTAAAATTGCTACTGGTAATTACTTGCTGTCTCTGAACCTTTGGGATTTAAAGAGCCTATAATTGTCTATTAAATAGGGGGAAATCAGATCAAAGAGGAATGCAAGAAGTCTCCTGCTATAAAGCACAGGTCTGCTGATCAGTCAATTGAATGTCAGAGAGAATTGCAAGCAGTGACAGAGAAGAGGCTCATTTTTATGGTAATGAATTTGAATTTTTAAAAAATGTACTAAACCCTACTTGCTTGCTGCAGTTTTAAAGTTCCCTGGCATTCCTTGGCAACAGGGATTTGTGGGGTGGTGGGAGGGAATCTCACCAGCCTTCAGGGGGCCTGGGCTTCTGGAAAACCGCGTCCCAGAGCTATGGCTGTCTTGGAAGTTCTCACACCACGTTCAGACTCACAGGAGCAGATGCCCCTCTTTCCATTTTAAACTTCAGTCTCTTTCAGGTTAGTGGTTACTGGAGAATGGTGAGGCGCCTTGTCCTCCTTATTTTTTTTTTTAATAAACATATAATGAGGGCTAGAGTAAAGGCTTGGCCAGATTTCTTTCTTCGGTTAGGTGATGGTACAGTGATGTCCATTATTATTCATAATGTAGCAACATGACATATTTCTGAAAGATAAATACCTTCCTTAAAGGAGAACAAAGTGTTGTTGTGAAATGTTCTGATTCATTTTTATACTGGATACAATGTTCCGTGTGGCTGCTGGAGGTTTACATTATTGACCTGTTAGAACAAGACATACACCACCGTTTATCTGAATTCCTGGCTCATGAGAAGGCACAAGTGCTCAGGGGAAATGAAATCTTTCTGCTTGATTTCCACTGCTCCCTGAAGATCTTCCCAAGAGGCTGGACAGTCCTTCCCAAGAGGAAGACTATCTAGACACCTTCACATCCTGCATTCACTCTCGGGGACAGACCCGTTGGATCTGTGCACCTTCTGGCTAAAGATCACAGAATATTCCCATCTCTACCATGGCGGTTGCTGCAATGGACACCTGGATCGGGCTACCAGAGCAGGGTCCAGCCCTCAGATCCCAAATGTCTGCTAGACTTGTCACCTAAAGCCACAGCTTCTGGTCTCAAATTCTTCCCCTTGGCTCACTTCTGGGCACCATGACCAACCGGCTGGTCCCTTTTCACCCTTTCAATGCACTCAAAGCTGCCATTACCTCCTTCCCTATGCCTAGTCTTTGTGACTAAAACCATTGACTTGAGCAGACCATTAACACAGCAAAAATAACTAAAAATTAATGGGAGGTTAATCAACAAATGCTCTGATTTTTCTTGAAAGTCTAGACTGAAAAATTAATGTGGAGGACATAGTGAGCATTAAAACGATGGCTTCAGCCAACATTGCTACGGATTCTAAATAAATAAAATGACATTGTTAGGATTAGCAAAAGCTCTTACCCTGGAGCAGTTGCAACCTTATCATCCGATTCTGGATCATCTCTGCTACTTAAGCCCAACTTCAGGCAATTTGGGTCCTGTTCTGTATATTGTTTTTCTTCATCCACATCAGTCACATGGAGAGTCTGACTTGCTCTCCCGGTACTGTGGTTTCGCTCATTCTGTTTTCTTTAGTAAATATATTTTCAATTCAGTAAGTAAGGCATAGACAGTGTTGCTGGTTGAGTGCATCAAGGGAAATCCCAACACGCAACACCCAGGTCCTTCAGATGCGATACCTCTACTGAAGATGCATCTAGAAATATCGATCAGCGTTACCGGGTGTAACTAGAAGAGTTGGGACATCCTGGGCCACCTCCCGAGGGGGTGGTCTGATTCGAGGACATCATGACATCTGTCCTTATGTGGAGAGTTTCATATGCTTCCTCTGTGCCCCCACCTAGATTAAAGATGAAGGAACTTAGGGTCTGAGAAGTTTGATATCCCAAATGTCTTGTATATAGCCCACATACAGGAAGCAAATTGCCAACAGTTCCCGACAGCAGCCTCTGTTTTTCCTTTTTTAGACTAGGTGTGGACCAGGTGATGTTCAATCCAACCATTTTTCCATAGAGGCTTTCATTTTTGTAATGTTTGAAAATAGGTAAAAAATGCCCACCAGCCCACAAGCATTTTAGGAACCATTAAGAGTTTTAAGAGCTTTATCTCTGCGAGTCCTGATAAGGGCTATGAGCATTACATGGTACCATCTCTCCATCCTAGCATTAGGCATCTGGCCACAACCACGGGTCAAGTGCAACGCCACCTCTCCTTCATGTTCCAGACCACCACTAAACCCTCCCTCTTCTGTGTTCCACAATATCCTTTCCCTATCTTTTTGTGCGTCACAGTGGTTTCTTGTGTTTTCCTACACGAGTAACTCCACCTCCATCTGTGAGCTTTTGGGCCCATTCACTGTTTGATCTCCAACATCCAGCACTGTGACTGGTGTAGAGATACTCCATGACTCGTGATTGCTGTTATTACCAATACAGAGGGTGGGGGATTCACCTCACATCCTTGGCCCCCATAGCATCCTTATCAGGTCCCTGGCCTCCTATACACAATTCTTAACAAGAGGTACATTTACTGTGTTGTACCATGCTTCACAAAGGACCTTGATCATGCTAGGTATATAATAAGTTTTGCAAAATGAACATCATCCTGAGCTGTGCCAGGCCTTTCGACAACTGCCAGGAGACATGTTCTGAGGGCGTCCAGCTTACAGGGCTTACTATTGGACATGGGAAACTGTCATGCTCCTGAGTGACTAGAGCTGGCTGTCCCCAGGGCTGTGTCTGAGGTCCCCCATGCAAGGTCTACCCTTTCCCTCAGCCTTTGTAGTCTGCTGTTCCGATAGCTGCATGTGCCAGACCTTTTTTCTAAGCCCAGACCTATGCGTGTACCTTTCTTCTGAGCACCCCCACTTAGATGTACTATAGGGACCCCATTCCAACACATCCAAAATATAATTCATCATTTTCATCTCCCCTTCTTAGCAGATGGTACCACCAGCTACCCAGTTGCACAAGACAAAAAAGAAAAGAGAACCTAATTGAGATTAAGCCTCCTGTGGCATCATCACATGTACCATACTTTTCCTATCAAAACACTCAACATTATTGAAATTATTACTAAATATCTGCCTTCCACATTAGACTATAGGGGACGTCTTTCTTTCTATCTTTCTTTGTTCCTTCCTTCCTTCCTTCCTTCCATCCTCTCTTTCTCATTTCGGTTCCCATGGCCTTGTGTAGTGCCTGGCACATAATCAGGACTCAGCAATAATTTGTGGAGGAATGCATGAATGAAGTCAACGTTGGAATTTATTTTCAGATCGGACTCCAAATAGAAAATGGCACTTTTTCCCAAGAGGAGGGGACAAATGTCCCCTCTCACCGCAGCATGCGATGACCCAATGGGGCAGAACGCTGAGCTCCATACCAAGCAGACAGACAGAGAAACTATTCCTAGGGTGGAAAGTAACTAGCACACATTTGGCAGAGTGTATTGGAAGGAGGAGTGTATTGGAAGGGGCAGACTTCCTTCGTAGGACTCTTGGAAGACACTCAGGACTTAGAGCTGAGAACAAACAAGGCCCAACGGCAGACAGACACTAAGAAAAATCTTCGTAGAGCCATGAGGACCTTGTTATCTGGAACCATCACTCTAGAAAGACCAGTGTGGGGATGCGGACAGAGGATAATATATGGCGGAGTCTCTAAAATTAGGGCTACATGGGAGAGGAATTTGGCTGTTTCCAGAACAGAGGGTGGTGTGGTTGTTGTTTCTCTCGGCCACGTCGAGATGAAGGGTATTTTTTTTTTAAGATTTTATTTATGTATTTGACAGAGAGAGAGAGAGCACAAGCAGGGAGAGTGGTAGGCGGAGGGAGAGGGAGAAGCAGGCTCCCCGCTGAGCAGGGGGCCCGATGTGGGGCTCAATCCCAGGACCCTGGGATCATGACCTGAGCCGAAGGCAGCCGCTTAACCGACTGAGCCACCCAGGTGCGCCTTTTTTCTAACTTCTTAATGAGGAAGGAACTGAAGAGGAGGTTCCAAGTCCTGTTTTATGGTTGCTCCGGCTGATTACAGGGAGTCCTTCTTCTGACGTTCACTTCTCTCTAAGTGAGTATGTTCATTTGCTGTTCATACTTCAGGGTCTAAGTCTTCATTTTTTCCTGAACTCCCATATCCTCGCACATTTGGACTGGGTAGCTGCTACGGTGACTCCGACAGGCAAACTTCTGGCTCTCAACTCAGCAAATTAGATAGTTTTGCTTAAAGAAGCTTATTTCTCTCTGGGTAAGCTACATAAAATTCAGTGGAGTCATTTGGAAGATAATGAAATCCATGAAATTACTTGCCCAACCAAAGCGCACCAGGGTGTTGTGAGGAAAGACAATCCAGGGGGTCTCGGGGAGACCACGAATTTCTCCATAGCTGTGCTGACTCCGACACCTGGCCTCCCGCCTGGATTCTCACGTGCCCATTCAGAGTCCCGCTGTTTCTCTGAAGAAGGGCCTTTGCCCTCCCAACAAACAATGTCAGGGTTGGCACGTAAAATACAGGACGCCCAGTTACATTTGAATTTCAGATGCAAAACAAATACTTTTTTTGAGAAGTATGTCTTACATTTATATTTGTTGTGTATCTGAAATTCAAGTTTAATTGGGCATTCTGTAGTTTTTATTTGCTAAATGTAGCAATCCTAATTAAAATCCATTCATCTCTATAAGAAGAAACAACCATTTCTCTTGGTGCCGCTACTCACCATCAAAGAAAGCCACAGAAAGTTAGACGGGGAAGTAAAAGAATCTTCTCTGAGTTTTTACTAAGGTGCCAATAGCTGTCACAAGGCAACACACATACCTTACATTCCTTGGTCTTCTTTTTTTTTTTTTTAATTTTTATTTTTTATAAACAATTTTTTATCCCCAGGGGTACATGTCTATGAATCGCCAGGTTTACACACTTCACAGCACTAACCATAGCACATACCCTCCCCAATGTCCATTACCCCCCCCCCCTTTCCCGACCCCCTCCCCCCCGCAACCCTCAGTTTGTTTTGTGAGATTAAGAGTCACTTATGGTTTGTCTCCCTCCCAATCCCATCTTGTTTCTTTTCTTCTTTTTCTGCCCCCCTAGTCCCCCATGTCGTATCTCCACTTCCTCATATCAGGGAGATCATATGATAGTTGTCTTTCTCTGATTGACTTATTTCACTAAGCATGATACCCTCTAGTTCCATCCACGTCGTTGCGAATGGCAAGATTTCATTTCTTTTGATGGCTGCATAGTATTCCATCGTGTATATATACCACATCTTCTTTATCCATCAACAGATGAATGGATAAAGAAGATGTGGTATCCTTGGTCTTCTTAAGAAGGGAAAAGAATCGACAGCTACCACATGGGGTGACGTCTGTCAAGCTGGCGACTGGATTTCCACACATGACCTTCCATTCATATCTCTGCGAGCGTGGCAGTTAGCTGATTTTGTTGCCTTTTTGTGTTACCTTCCTCCTGCACCCCTCTCTTCATTTCAGTACTCTTTCCCTCCACCTGCGAAGGACTCTCTTCTTGACCCGTTCTACTGCCTTCAAAGCCCCGTCCTCCTTTGCTTGGCTAAATCTTCTTCCATCAACCTCCAGCTCAAAAGGCACCCCCTCTAGAAGCCTGTTCTGACCTCCATCTGGGCTGTGATCCCACAACTGCCTGGATGTGTCTACAGCAGTAGGTCATGTACGCTACATAATACATTTCTCATGTTAATTTCTATCTGCTTCTCAAAGCAAAGTTTGCTTTCAGAAAAGTGAAAATTGTGAAAAACTAAAAATCACCAGTCATTCTACCACTCAGAAATACAACGTTAATATGTTGCTGGTATTACCTTTCAAACCTTTTTCTATGTTTATGGTAATAGGTTAATTATAAAACATTTTCTCGGTTCTCCACCTCTGTCTATATTCTGGTCATTTGCTGTATATCTTTGTGGTTCCTTCCTTTATGAGATGGGGTCAACTTTCCCTCCCTTTTGTCAACCTAGACTTTTTGTCAACCTTGTGACTTTATTTAGAAAAATGGGTGATGGCAGAAGTGATAATGTGGTGGTTCTGAGCCTTGTACCCTTCCCCTTTCTCTCTTGGAACCTCGATATGCCATGGTATCAACCCGAGGCTGGCCTGATGAGGGACAAAAGAACATTTGGAGAATGGGTAAATCATTCCAGCTGAGGCCATCCTACACCAGCCAGCTCCCAACTGACCAGATAATCAAAGATGTCCAAACAAACTCAGATGAGAAGGATTGCCCAGGTGAGCCCAACCTGAAATGCCTGCAAAATTATGAGCAAATAAATGGTTATTTTAAATCACTAAAATTTAAATTTAAATTAAATTAAAATTTTGAGGGGCTGTGTGTTATGTAGCAACATCTTACTGATATATATATATTTTTGCATGGTAGAGGTTACACCAATAACAACAAATTTGTATCTTTCTTTCCTCTTAACATTTTTAAAAAGATTTTATTTATTTATTTGACAGGCAGAGATCACAAGTAGGCAGAGAGGCAGGCAGAGAGAGAGAGGAGGAAGCAGTCTCCCTGCTGAGCAGAGAGCCCGATGCGGGGCTCCAACCCAGGACCCTGGGATCATGACCTGAGCTGAAGGCAGAGGCTTTAACCCACTGAGCCACCCAGACGCCCCTCCTCTTAACATTTTAATCATAATCATAGTAGAAAATTTTTGGCCAAGCGTTATGTTTATCACTCTATTATAGTCTACTCTATGGATGTAGAGTGAAACCTTGCCATTTTCCTATATCTTATATCTAGAGAGTTTAAAAAAAATTACAATAGGAAGCAGGGTAATGGGCATCTTTAGAGTAGAAGGAGAAGATTTTGAAGGTCTTGGAAACATATTGACCGATTCCTTATCAGAAAGATTACAACTCTGCCCCAAATAGCTCATTTTACCACAATCTTGCCACAGTTAAGTGTTACTTTGAAATAAATTGTCAATTTGGTGGCCAAGAAAGTTATCTCATTCTTTTCTATTTTTTTACCCATGAAGTTGGAATGATGTTCTTTCTTTATTAGCTATTTGACTTTGTTCTTTTGTGAGTAGGCTCTTCATGTTTTTTTTGTTTTTCTTTTTTTAGTAGCTGGGCATTGACTTGTACGTCCCCTATATTAACAGCATATATTGTCAGTAGCTACTATTTACTTAATGACTACTAAGAAGCTAACATTGCACATGAAGTATCTCATCTAAATCTTCACCAATAAAGTCTTTCAAGGCCTGGATAAATTCAAGGTTGTACATAGGAGGTCCAAGTTCTAGAGTCTGACTTTTACCCTTAAATACTACTACATCATTTTGTTGCTCACAGTTTTGTGTGGTGGTTTTTTTGTTTGTTTGTTTCATTTTGTTTTATTGTGATTGTCCTAACTTGTTTGTTACCACATTACAGAGAGATTATTTCTTTACCAGTTCATCTGTCTTTCCCACTTGACTGTAAGCTTCTTATGGTTGGAATCATATTGTTATACTTCCTACACCTAGCATGGCTCCTGGACATGATACACATCCTATAAACACTGGTCAAACTGAATTCTTTGGGGGCTCCTGGGTGTTCAGTGTGTTAAAGCCTCTGTCTTCAGTTCAGGTCATGATCTCAGGGTCCTGGGATCGAGGACCACATCGGGCTCCCTGCTCGGCAGGGAGCCTGCTTCCTCCTCTCTCTCTGCCTGCCTCTCTGCCTGCTTGTGATCTCTGTCTGCCAAATAAATAAATAAAATCTAAAAAAACCTGAATTCTTTGCTCTCACATTAATACTGAAACTTGATGACCAAAGTTTTTGTCTGATGGGCTGTTGCATATATTAAAAGCCTCTCCTTCCCCAACCAGATATTATACAATAAACAGGTTAATCACTTTAGATTATTTTACTTTGTCAATTTGTTTTCCCAGAATGAGATAGCAACTGATGCCAGATCCATGGTCTATAATCATGATTGAAAATACATACCACTGGGTTTCATCATCCCCCAAAGCCTATAATCTTAAACCACCTGAAGTAGAAAGTCATTTACAATACTCTTGAATCTTCTTCTATATGACAGGAATTTGGCCAAAAGTACATTGGTAGTTCCTTTCCCCATCCCTCAAAAACTTAATGATCAATCCAACTATTCCTTGAAAAATTGTTCTGGAAAAAAAAATCTAAATTTAGTTTCTGAAGACAAAACCTGTGTCCAAGTTTTTTGATCCTTTGGTCACTTTGAAAATAAGGTCCAGAACTATGTTTAAGAGAACACCCAGCTAACATAATGATACATTGAAGTGGTGATTCATTTTACAATGCCAATTTAAAAATTGTGTGTGATTCCTCTGCTTTTAAATTCACCCTAAATTGGTCCAATTTTGACCTTTGCAAGCTTTCAGAAAGCCAGATTATACCCATTATTTCTATGGAAGGTTTTGGAAATCCTTGGTGAAAACAGAAAAAGTTCTGATCAGATTTATAAAACGGAGCCTTTCTGATTCACATGTGCTTTTGTCTGTGGGTAAAGTTAAATCTCCTTGGAAGCAGGAAGGGTGATGCCCACATCTATTTAAACAATGAAATAGTTACTAGGTTAACAAACGAGTCCTCCTAGGCGCTTACTAAAATTTGTGTGTATTTGCTTTCTAAAGCAAATCAAAATTAAATAAGCAAGACTCTTTTCTTTCCTGGTGGGACATCTAGCCACCTTGGGGACAGACTGACAGAACTGCTAGCTTCAGCCTAGGGAAGAGTTGGAATCGCCTGGAAATGCTGAGCCGTGCCTTTGTATAAATGTGCCGCACCTGGCACTAGTGTTTTAAAACCCCCTGGAGAACGTCACCAGTTTTTTAAAAGCTGAGCAACAACTTGCTGGGCTCCAAACTAGGTCAGTGAAGAGAGAAGGTGGGAACTTTCTGTGAAGATCAACTTCTTGTTATATTTAATAACAGTTTCAAAAACAAGGTTGAGGGGGTGTGCTGACAGTGAAAGAATCCACTTTCTTAGACTAATGCACACAGGATTTCTCAACGGAAAACCACCTGGCCCCAGAACTCTGAAGTCTGTTTAATGACACTCCAATAATTTTTAATTTATGTTTTACAGGAGGGCTTTTTAACCAGTAGATTGGAATCCTCTAGCAAATATTATTTTATCATAAAAGTGTTTATATTATCAGGTCAGAAATATGTAAATAGATCAACTCGGTGGCCTAGCATGAGTAGCCTAGTAAAAAGCGTCATATATATACAAATGTATTAGATGGTCACTGTGATGTTTCAAAATGATGGGAAATGGACAGGGTGGATATCAGAGGCTACCTGCCTATTCTGAGGACGAGGTAAGTAAAATTCCTTCCTTGTACCTTGGATAAAGGGAAATGCTGAAAGAAATAAGCATACGTGTCAGAATTACAAAAGTATGACACAATCTTATGTTCTGTTCCTCATTAATACTACACATTTCCTTACATATTTATTTCTGGATACTTTATACTTTTTCTGCTGATGTGTAAGCACAGGTTTTCTTTTTCAATTACAGTTTCCAGATGATTTGTCAGTATCAAAGAGAGCCATTTAATGTTAATCTTGTATCCAGCCACTTGCTGAATTCTTTAGTAATTCTAATAGTTATTTTTATTTCGGTTGAATCTCTTGGAATATATATTTATTTATTTATTTGTATATTCAAATTAAAATATAAATTAATAAATATAATTTAATTAAAATAAATTAAATATTTATATATATTTCTTTTTGTTTATTTCATTAACTATTAATTCCAGAATACTGTAAAACTTGTGATGAGGCAGGCATTTCTCTCATTTCTGGCTTTAGAAAAATACACTCACTGGCTCATCATATAATTCTACATTTGTTACCAATTTCTGTTTCATGCTTCTTACTGTTTTTAGAAATGTTCATTCTATCCAATTTTAATTAGAATTTTTGTTATGAATTTCTGCTTACTTTTATTAGATACTTTTTTTTACACAATTATCGTTCAATGTTTTTTCTCTTTTAAATAACATGAACATATTTAAGGTGAAAAATCACTGAAAAGTAACTTTTTAAAAAATGCACTTAACAAAAATAACACAACTATTTATTGCTGCTTTTCCTCCACCTTAACCTTGGAACAAACTCCACTCGATCATGAATAATTTTTGATGTTATATGGCTCTTTGTTAATGTTTTTGTTGGAATTTTTGTATCGAAATTCGTAAGTGATAATGGGCTATAATTTCTATTTTTTGTGCTTGCTTGTACCTTTTCTAATCTTTTTTTTTTTTTAAGATTTTATTTACTTATTTGACAGGGAGCACAAGTAGGCAGAGAGGCAGGCAGAGAGAGGAGGAAGCAGGTTCCCTGCCAAGCAGAGAGCCAGATGCGGGGCTCGATCCCAGGACCCCGGGATCATGACCTGAGCCGAAGGCAGAGGCTTTAACCCACTGAGCCACCCAGGTGCCCCTCTAATCTTTGACAATGTACACAATATCCTCTCCTAATACTGGTCTATTCAAATCTCCTATCTCATCTGGACTGTTTTGATAATTTAGCTTTTCTGGAAATATGTCCATTTCATGTACATTTTTCAAATTGTTAGATTACATCATTTATATATTTTTAAAAATACTTTAGTTTTAACTGTATTTGTAAACCTTTCTTGCTTCTGAATGTGTATCTTTTTGTTCCCCTTCTTCTTTCTCATTTATTTCCTCTTGGAAATAAGTGTTTACATTTTTTTAAATTGTTACAGCTTTGCCATTGTCTTTTTGTTATTTCCTAGTTTCTTGGCATTGTTCTTAAGAGAGTGTTGGAGTCTACTTTATGGCCAACTGCACAAATATGTGTTCTCCTTCCATAAGATACAAATTTCTATATATCCATTAAAACAAATGCACCTTTTGTGTTAACTAAATTATTTCCTTATTTACTGAACATCTACCATGCGCTGGGCATATACAAAGTACCAGGTTCATGGTGGCAACCGAACAAGTATGCTCCCAACTTTAGAATTATCTTTTTTTCTCTTCAATTTTTAATAGTTTTAATGAGATAAACTTTACATAAAATAAACTGTTCCCACTTAAAGCACACAGTGAGATGAATTTTGCCAATGTGTGTGCTCAAGAAACCACAACCCCAGTCATGACACAGGACATTTTATTCTTCCCTGGAGTTTCCTTGTGCCTCTTTGCAATTCATCTCTTCCTCTGCCCTGGCCCCAGGCAACCATTGATCTCCATTTTGACACTGTAAACTATTCTGCATCTTCTAGAATTTTCTATAAATGAAATCATACAATATATACTGTTTTGTGTTTAGCTTCCTTTTTTCAGCATAATGATTTTTGGATTTCATCCAAGCTTCTGTATATGTCAGTAGTTCATTTCTATTTATTGCTAGGTGATATTCTATTATATGGATACAACAGTTTGCTGATCGATTCCCCTCCTAGCGGACATCTGGGTTATATACAGTTTTTGCTATTACAGATAAAGTTGCTATGAACTTTCATGTACAAGTAGTGGTGTGGACATATGTTCTCATTCCTTTTGGGTAAATAATTAAGAATGGAGAGGCTGTATTCTATGGAAGCTATATTAGATTAATTTTTATAGACAGCACGACATTGGATTTGGAGTTTGAAACCAATATGTGATTTTTTTCGTTTAGCAATAAAACCTAATCCATATATATTTATGGACCCAGCTGATCTATAAAGTCTCATTTTATTTTTATATGCTTCCTTCTTATTTTTCTATTTAGATATTCTCCTTAATAACTTTTCCTCTATTGTAGCATTTCCCAAAATATGTTCTATAGAAAAATAGCCCTATTGAGATGCTATACAAAAAGTAGTTTTTGTAATCAAATAAATTGAAGAAATGCTTCTTCTTAGAGATTTGTAATCTGTATAGTATTTCAAGGGCTCTGTGAAGTACTGCTTAATACTCTTCAATGGTTTCCCATTGCTTTTAGACCAAATCCCAGACCCTTAGCACAGCTTGTGAACTCCCGCAGTCGGGTCCCTACCGACCTCATGACACTGTCAGACTTGATTTGTTCTGAGAATATGCCAAGTTCTTTCCTGCCTCAGACCTTCACACAAATTGTTCCTTTTGCCCAGGGTTCTTTTTCTTACTTCTGCACCTAGATAACTCATTCTTCCAGTTCACAAGTCAAATACCATTTCACTGGGGAAAGCTTCCAAACTATAGATCAGGTCCACATTATATATTCCCAAAACATCATGTTCTTTTCCTCTGTAGCACTAGTTATAAGAACAAATAATTAAATAGTTACCTGTATAATAATTTGATTAACTGTTGTTTTCCTGGATGGATGGTAAACTCCATAAAAGCAGGAACTTGTCTGTCTAGTACATCAACAGAACCTCAGCATCTACCTGTTCTATACGGAGAGTAAGCACACCATAAATATGCATTGAATGAATCAAGAATCCAAGTAATTTAATTTAACATGACATTCCCTAAACTTGACATCTTTTGCTAATATTCCATAGAATTTGTATCCAGTCCATAATGCTGCTAGGAATGCAGCTCTGTAGGGGGTGTGTGTGTGTGTGTTGTTAGTGATTATCTTTTTCACTTACTCAATAAATATTTATTGAGTGCTGTTATGAGCTAGGCACCTCAGCTCAGAAGCACTGTGGGTCGGTGCCCATGTAGCTTACCTTTTAGTAGGGATGGACTTTTACACAATAAGTGTCTAAAAGTCTATATGTCCAGTGGTAATGAGTGCTGATGAAGAAAAAGAACAGAGTGAGATATGAAAATAGGAAATGGGGATTGTGCTTTAATTTATGCAGGTGGTCAGAAAGGACGTCTTCCATAAAGGAACATTCGACAGGAGATGCAAAGGCAGGTAAGCTGTGCTTGCTTGCTGCTCTTTCCCAGGAGAGTGAACAGCAGTGGCTAAGTGCCTGCCCTGGGAACTCACTTGGCAAGGAGTTGAGTACTGCTATAGCAGAAATACAGACCGCTGGGGGCATGGCAGATATGAGGTCATAGAAAGTGGGGCGGGGGCAGGGCACGAGACTGTGTAGGACTATGAAGAGGCTGCTGAGAGCTTTGGATTTAACTCTGAGGGGAGGTGAGGGTATGGAGCAGAGCAGGGTGTGATGTAACATATTTTAGGAAGGTTGCTGGCTCTTGCATGGAGAGTATCCGGAGGAAGAAGGAAAGTTGTTGGGTGTCTCTTGAAGAAGAGAGATGAAGGACATAACCAGGGTGGTAAATGGCACAGAGGGTGGAAGAGAGCAGGATTCTCTGGACATGCAGGGTAGAGACATGAAGGAATAGGGATTAGGTGTGGGGCATCAGAGGAAGACAGGAGTCAAGGATCATTTGGGGGGATTTTTGGCTTGAACTGCTGTACAAATGGGGCCACTTGTTAAGATGGAGGAAGACTGAGGGGTGCCTGGGTGGCTCAATGGGTTAAGCCTCTGCCTTCGGCTCAGGTCACGACCTCCGGGTCCTGGGATTGAGCCTGCATCAGGCTCCCTGCTCAGCAGGGAGCCTGCTTCCCCACCACTCCCTCCCCCCCCACCCCCCACCCCCGCCTGCCTCTCTGCCTACTTGTGATCTGTCTGTCAAATAAATAAATAAAATCTTTTAAAAAAATAGTTAGAGGAAGACTGAGAACGTAGGGCACCTGCGTTTGGGTTGATTTTGCTAAGTCGGAGATGTCTATTAGAGACTCAAGTGGAGATGGAGATTAGGTCATGGTAAGTCAGGGGAGAGATCAGTGCTAGGGGAATAAATTTGGAGGACAACAGTATATTGATATTAGTTAAAACTACCAGACTGGATGAGATTATCAAAGAAGTAAGTAAGTACAGATCAAAAAGAAAAGGAGTCCAAAGACTAAACCTTTGGTCCTTTCATGTTATCTCACCCCCAGTAGTTAAAATTAACAACCTTGCAATATAAGAAAATGGAATGGATGAAAAAGTTTTTCTCCCCGTCTTCTAGATTTTTTTATTTTATGAGAAATTTTTTTCTTCTTGTTCCTTTCTTAAAATGTATTTTCAGTAATCATTTAGATCAGTATCAACTCACAGCATTTCCTTCTTTATCATTTTATATTAATTCATTCCTCAATGAAAACCACATGGATTAAAGTATTTTCAGCCTTGGTGCATAAATGTTATCTCTTCCTAGTCCTTGTGTATCTGAGAGTATCTTTTTCCTACGTGTGAATTACGATTTCACTGAATATGGACTCTTTGAATTGTAGTCATTTCCTTTATACTCAGTAGTTATCGATTTATTGTTTTTTGATCTTCAAGCATTTAATGTTAAAAGGAGAAATCAGAGCCCCCGTTCCCCATCCCTGTAGTCAACAGTTTGTGTTTGTTGGCTTTTATTTATTTATGTTTTTTGGTTGTTGTTATAGTTTTTGTTCGCTTTTTTTTTCCTGACTGGAAGCCCATGTGGTTATTTCTTTATAAAATTAAAAACGTTACAATGATGTACTCAGGTCTTGATTTCTGTAATTTTTTTTTCAGATTTTAGTATTAAAGTTTTTTATTCTTTTCATAAAATAAATTGCAGAGTTCCCTATTTTTTTTACTGTTTGAAGTACTTAAACAATACTAAATATAAAGGATAGAATTTAATCATTTTCCAAATTCTTCTGTGACATCTGGTCCCATTCAAATTATCTATTTCTTCACAGGTCTTTTTTTATTCATTTATATTTTATTAGTAAATTGAGTTTTCTCTAAGTTTTCCAAAAGGCTCCACAGGGCACAGATTGTATTCTTTCTTAATTTTCAAAATCTCTTGTCTCTTTCTTGTTTTTTTTTGAGTTTTATATTTTTACTCTCTCCCTCTTTTCCCATTAAACATGATTTCAGGAAGTTTAGTTTTAAAAAATAGTTCTTTCAAACAGATCTTGGAGTTATGAATCCTCTCTAACTTTTTTGTTTTAATTGTGGCATTTATTTGTATTAATTATCTCCTACTTTCTTTTGAATCCAATTGTTCCTTTTATTTAAAAAAATATTTATTTATTTGAGAGAGAGAGAGAGAGAGAGAGAGAGCGCTCCTGAGTGGGAAGGGCAGGTGGGGAGGGAGAATCTCAACAGGCTCTGTCACTGAGCCTGGATCCCGATGAGGGGCTCAATCTCACAGCCCTGACATCATGATCTGAGCTGAAACCAAGAGCTGGAGGCTTACCTGCCTCACAGATACCACCTTTTTGTTTCTTTTTTAAAGTTCTTAAGTTGAGTCCTAAGTTCCTTCGTCACTATTGTTTATTGAAAAATACATGTTTTTGTTTTTGTTAAATTTAAAATAAATATTTAAATAACATTTAAGATTATTTCTTTTATCTATTATAGATTATAATAGGAATCATACTCTCATTTTTTACTCTGAATTTCAATTTTGACCACCTTTTGGATCAGTGGCTTTGTAGGGCTACTTTTCTTAATTCCTTCTTTTTTTTAAGATTTTATTTATTTCTTTGGCAGAGAGAGAGAAAGTATAAGCAGGGAGACCTGCAGGCAGGGGGAGAAGCAGGCTCCCCGCCGAGCAGGGAGCTCCATGTGGAACTCTATCCTAGCATCCTGGGATCATGACCTGAGCTGAAGGCAGAGGCTTAACCAATTGAGCCACCCAGGCACACAATTAATTTCTTAAGAGTTAAAATCTCTATGCCAATCTTATTGAAATAAATTAGAAAAATTTCTCTTCTGAGAATTGTCAAAATTGTTTTTATGACAGTTACATGTTAGATTTTTAAAAATATTCCATGGACAAATGAAATAAATTTTCATTCTCCTTTTTTTAAAGTTGCAAATTTCTCTCTCTCTCTCAAACACATACACACACCGCACACACACACACACACGGATTGTATGTGGGTGAAACTTAACTTTTTATTGTATCATGCTGTTCCCATGGTCCTATATACTTTTGTCCACCAGATCTCTTTGATTATGTACTTTTTGTACAAACAACCTATTGAAAAACAGGTAAAGGTTATGAACAGGCATTTCACCAGAAAGGGACTCATAGAGACAATACAAACATGGAGAAATGTTTACCACCATACATGCACATCAAGATCTTACATGACTTGCCATTTTATATGTGTTGTATGGACAACAATTTACAAGTCTACAATAGACGCACATTTATTTCATCTCCAACACTGCAAGAGGATGTGGACAAGAAGGACCTTTCACACAGTTCTCTCTACTTCAAAAACCAGTTTGGCATCATTTCGAAAGTTAAACAGTCACAAACCCTACCCCGTATATGTACGCAATAGATACCCTTGCCAGAGCTGTAACAGGACACACGTACAAAATGTTCATAGCAACAATTATTTTTCCTCTGGTTTGGAAGTTCTAAAATTGTCTTCTATTCAACTCATGCTGCTTTTCTCTTTCTCAGCACCTACAATTTATTGCTTCAACAAGTATTTAAAAAGTGCCTACACTTACTTGTTGTATGTATTTCTTTTCTATTCTTTGAAAATGAAATGCCAACTATTTCTTCCTTCCAAGACTTTGTTCATCTGCTGATTCCCCCACCTCAGAAAAATGAGACCATCAGACTGTTTTTTCTTTCCCTCTCTTTCCCAAGTAGGTTATATCTTCATAATTCATTCACGCATCCCCAAGATTTACAAGCCCTAGGTATTGCTGAATTCATTTTATACCTTTAATTTCAAACTATATTTAGGTTTTTCTTTGCAGGATGTGCTTTCTATTCTAGGAATTCTGGTCTCACAGTGAGGCTGCTCCTGGTCCATTGTTCTGTCATCATTCTTTCAGACTCAATTATACATATTGTCAGGTTCATCCCTTGCTTCTTTTTCCTCTCCTTTGTATCTTCCCCTAACTTAAATTCTTCCTTGGGATTCATTTGCTGGTTAAAGTCCTTTCCATTAATATTTTTCTCAGAGTACATGAATGTGTGTTTTCTAAGTTGTTGTATATCCAACTCTTAATTTTTTAAGGAGATTTTATTCATATGTATATATTGAGAGACTGAGAGCAAGAGAGAGAAAGTTTCAGCAGGGGTGGGGGTATGGGCAGAGGGAGAAGGAGAAGCAGACTCCCTGCTAGTCAGGGAGCCTGACTCAGGGCTCAGGCGCAGGACCCTGGGATCATGACCTGAACAGAAGGCAGCTGCTTAACGGACTGAGCCACCCAGGTGCCCCTTGTTCTCTTATCTTAATAGATAGAGTGCTATCTTGGCTGGATATAGAATTCTTGGGTTGCATCTACTGGAATTCAAAATTCTAAACGTGTATTTCAAGTTGTAGAAGGTAACTATGATGTAATTCACTTTCCTTCAGTGCTCATAACATTATCATCATCATTATGTTGTTCACATTGCCATCATCTCCAAGACTTCTTCACCAGTAGGAACTTCGGGCTTGGCACTTGCCTTGTTCTTCTCCTCTTTGAATATTTGTTTTATTTCTTCCTCAGGACATTGCTCCATCAGCTCTTTGGGCTCAGGCTCAACTGCCATGTGCTCTACATGGGGTCAGTGTCTGTGATGAAGTTGAAATAGTGATGACAATAGTTATGGGTCAGGTGCACAGTGGCCAGCCGGTCATCCCCTCTTTATCTCAAGCTCTTTAAACTTAGATGCCAGGTACTTCTACAGCTTCTCAGAACCTGGGGAGACCTGTTGGTCCTCCCAACACCACTTCCCATGTTTGTTCTCCTCTTTCTCTTATGGGTTCATTCTACAGGAAGACCAAGTTCTGTCTAGGAGGGTTCTTGGGGTAGGGCCACCCTGAATTTGGGATGTAGAGCACATTGTGGTGCATCACAAATAGCAATTTACCAGATGTGTCACCTATCCTGAGAAGATCTAGACCCTTCAGCCTGGCATAAATGGGCTTTCTCCTCTGTGATATAAGCTCCATTTTCTTACAGTCACCCAGGAAATTTATTCTTTTCTGCCCATGCCAAAGAGAAGGTTTTGCATTTCTCCCTGAATTATACTTCCTGACCATTTCTATTTATTAAAGCTGAAAGCATACTTCAAAGCCTTACTGAGATGCCGTTTTCCCCACCAAATTTTCCTTGTATCCATATAGAAATAATCTCACTTAACTCACATATTTGTATCACTTCCTAATAATACCTAATACTTGAAACTCAGCACTTCTGCTGAATTTTAGTCTATGAGACACTATTCTAAGAACTTCACATATATGAATTTACTTATTTCCTACCTAGTCTATTTTATCCCTTCTCGTAAAAGAAAATCCATAATGTTCTTGACTGTAATTCATGTTTTAATCCATCTTTGTGTCTCCTCAATGGCCTAGCATAGTGCCTTGCCATGGTGAACACACTCAATAAACATACTTCTAAAAAATGAATATCAATAGCAATAATGTTGATTGACTTTATAGTAATATTTCCATTAGTTGAGAATTTTGAGGTCTTAATGCATATGTTGTCACTAGAGCAAATTTTGATTCAGTAAGGAGAGTAATCTGGCTGCCATACTGCTATGACCAGTCACTTCCATATCACCAACACCAGGATACCCACTACAGTGATCACCAGCCCAGAGATTGCTTCCAAGATCCAGGCATCATGGGTAATTACCTAATCTGATTGGGCAAAGTCATCTGGTTACATTAAATTATATCATACAGCCAGGTGTTCAGGGTTCTAAAATGATATCAGTGTAAAACAAGTTTTCAGGAGATATTTTTTATGAAGAAGTGCTTCTCTCAGTATCTTAGAGATTAAAACTAAAGAGCCTTCACTGGTATGGGTCTGCCATATCAGACTGTAAAGAAAACAAAAGTTATTGTAATATTTGGACAAATGTATCAAGTTGTTCCCCTCCTTTCTGTTTCTGACACAGTAGCTAGTGGAACATAATAAAAGTTTCTCTTTTCAACAGAAAGATCTGCATTGGCCACTTGCTAGGGAATTACAGTTAAAATTATTGGGAAATGAAAAGCAATCCTAAAAGCATCTGAAAAAATTCATTGACTGATTAATTTATTCTGACATCAGTTGCACAAGCACCTGGTGAATATCTGCTTTAGGTCCACTGCTGTGGTTATAGCTTGGAGTTAACATTTATGTCCACCTTCTGGATCCAGTTTCTTAATCTGAACAGTTAGGGATGTTATAATTTTGGCTCTTATCACTCAGACTTCATAATTCTTTCTATATTTGTCACTCTTAATATTTATATGACACCTACTGAGTGATTGATCTTCTATAGGACCCTATGGTCACTCACATTTGCTTATCACCACCACATAGGGGGCAGTCCCCAGATTTATGGCTGCCAATAAAAGTGTTACCAAAAGTACAGTTTCTTTTTTTTTCCTGTCTGCTAATTTCTAATAACTCTTGTGCATGAGAGCAATTACTGACAAAAGTCAGACTCTGTTAATAGAGTTTATCACACTTCATCATATATCCTTTGTCGCTGGAAGCATTTTGACAAGCCCAGGGTTAATTAAAACCAAGAAGACAATAAAATACACCTAATCAAACATTACAGGTACAGAAATCAATTAGCAGATTTATAGCACTTTGGAGGTTTCCATAATGCATAAAATTCAAAGAAAATGTCGTTTCCATTTCCTGAAGACAGTGTAATTAAATTTCTAATTGAAACTATTTTTCAGTAGGTAATGTATAATCCATCCAAGTTTGATTTGCATTAAAGTCAGTCTACGGAGGTTGAAAGAGCCTGAGAAATTAAAAAGATTACTGAGTCATTTCCATCACTGTTATTTTGTCTACTTGAAAGTTGGGAAAAGTGACACTGTATAAAAAAGGAGAGGAGAGAACAGTGGTGCTTTGCATGATAAAGAGAATAAGTGAAGTCATCTTGTATCTAGGACCTCTGCCTTTCTCCTGTGGGAAAAATCACCAAGGGAGATGGAACAGTTCAGATAATTCACTAGATTTGTCAGCATTGTTAAATAATAAATCTGACTTATTTGTTTTCTCTAACTTGACCGATTGTTTTGACTGGATTGATTGCAGTGGTGCATGGCTTTGGTATCATGTAGATGTGACCTGAAGTAAATCACATCCTTGTACAGTTTCATTCCCCACATAGTTGAGTTAAATGTAGTACTGACCACTGTGCCTGGAACTTGGCCTCTCCATGGGGACTGGGCAAGAGGATCAGATGGACAAGGTGTATTTGTTGATTGTCTGCAAGAGTGTGTTCAAGTTGTTTTGTTGTTGTTGTTGTTGTTGTTGTTGTTTTTTGTGAGCTACCTGGCTGATGGGCATGTTTTCCCTCTCTGCCTGAGGTTTTACTCCTCAAGCCACTTGTAAGAATTATTAACAATATATCTTCCAGCCAGTTAAACATAGACATGATTTTTTTAACCTTTATGCAAAATTATTCTTGTTTTGAAATTTCTGTGCAATTGACATTTAATTTAAAGACAGTTTTGTTGCTTTAAACCTCTTTTTCCTTTAAGTAAGGACTATCCTTAAGTGTAATTATTATTATTAACAACAACAAAAACAACTTGTATTTATTTCCTTAGCAAAGAACCAAATCATCCCCATTTTTAGGGTTTTACTTTTAAACCACAAACAAATCAAAATGTACTATTCCTTTCATAGAATGATTACTATCGAACAAACCTCAAGCTCAAAATTAGACTTTAGCTATTTCTTTCTTTTTTTTTTTTTTTTAAGATTTTACTTATTTATTTGAGAGAGAGAGAGCACGAGAAGAGGAAGGGTAAGAGGGAGAAGCAGATACCCTGCCAAGCAGGAAGCGGGACGGGGAACTTGATCCCAGAACTCCACCAACATGACTTGAACCAAAGGCAGTTGCTTAACCAACTGAGCCACCCAGGCACCCAGACTTAAGCTATTTCTTTTGGTTTGTATGGCTGCCCCTGAGATTGTGCCGACATAACACCAACAAAAGCCAGATAACTTGAACAATTTCATAGAAAAAAAATCAGAGATGGTTTGATCTCACATAGACAACAATTAATTAGTATTTTGCAGTTAAAAGTTAAGATATAGCAATGACAAAGTAAAACAGATGAAAGGTCCAAATGTGTATACAGCAATTTTTAGTCAAGCAAAGAAATAATAGTGTTGTCATTAATCAGATTTTGTGCTTTTTCTTCCTAACACGGCTCGTTTTCTGGCCAGTTCAGTTTCCCACATCTTCATTTGAGAGTGAAGGGGCATCCGACGGATTTGGAGGAGTCAGGCAATGAGCAGTGGTGGCTGATTCCAGGGCAACTTGGCCCTAGGTCCAAGATGGCGAGGCTATCCGGGCTTGCTGGCTCGTGGTCAGAGGTGCATCAGGAACACCCTTAGATCAAAATCAGATTTCAAACTTGTTGGAAAATTTATTATTTTCTTGTATCACTAAAGCTCCTCTCCCAGTTCTCCACTGGCTCTTCCTCCTCCTTCCACTGCTTAACGATGAACATATATAAGACCCAGTTCTCAACCCCCTCTCCTTTTCTTACACTCCCTTTATCTGAGAATTCTTCTGTTCTGGGGTTGCTAACAAATTTTACTTTCAGGGGACAAATCTATTTCCTGTGGAGTCCTTGCTCTTAAGCTTCAATCCTGCTGTACCACGAGCTGCCTAATAGACCTTCTATTCTCTTTTGGTATTTTCCAAAGCCCCCAGATGAACATCCCCTACCCAAACCACTACTTCTGTTGGTGGTGCCACTATTTCTAAGACAATGGTTAGTCTGATTCCTAAAATAAATTGACAAAAAATGTAAAGCGATCCAAACTGTTGAAGTTTTCTCTTCACAGAACAGCACAGGATGGGAGAACAGGTGTGCAGGGTGGTCCTTCCCCACAGCGCCATTTTGGGGACCCCAGCACAGACTCCGACCCAGCCAGGTAGAAGGGAAGAAAGGGATGGAGGTTTGCCTGCAGGGCGTCTCCAGGATAGGCCCTCCCGATGGGCTAGGGCTCAGCGTCATGGCCACACCTCTCCGCCAGGGAAGCTGGGAAATGTAGTCCAGCGATTTGCCAAAGAAGGAAAAAGGAAATGAGCGTTGAGGTGCCGCCCGCAGTTCCTGTTTTATCTGCAAAATCAGGTCAAACCAAGTTCTGCTATATTCTCATTTCAAGTATATCTCTTTATACCACCCGTCTAGTCCTAGCTCTGCCACACGGTCCAGGCCCTAACCACCTCACCTCTGGATTACCATGTTAGATTGCAAGGTGATCTCCACAACTCTCCGTTCCCACTGGATCCACCCTGCGAACGCGTCTCATACTCCTGTTACTTCTGTACAGCTTTCGTTGCTTTCTGTCCTCGTTCAAGACCTTCAACAGCTGGCTTGTCTAGCCCATCAAATCGAATCACTCTGTCTGGCTTTTGAGAACGGATATAATTTAGAAACTTCTCTTCCTGCATCAGGCCATCTTGATTACCCACTTCTGTAACTTTTGCAGCCTATACAGTACCACTCAGTTTAGCCATATAAACTGTGCTGCTTTGAGTTTTTTTTTTTAAATATTATTTGAGCTATCCTCCCTACTATGCTGTAAGCTCTTTGAGAAAAAAAGAGGATGTCTGGAACTCTTCTGTTTTGGCTTCCATATAGTCAAGCGTGTTACTCAGCACATACATGATTGGTTTCCAATAAATACTCGTTGATGAATAGGCAAACTCTGAAAAGGAATTAGTCATTATACAGATGTTATGAAATTTGGGTCCCTAAAAGTGTCAGTTATATTGACAAACCTTTGTCGATATAAACTTCCAGCTATTTATGGAAATCAATGCTTAATAATAATTGGTGACAAAGTCTCAACATAACCAGATCTAAACTAAAGACATTTAAGAGATTGGGAAAAGTAATTTCAATTAATTCTTTCTTTCATTGATACAACCAACAATTTAAATTCTGATCCCTGTACTAAAGAAGAAGCTCACAGACTGGAAGGGAAGAGAGGATACACACACAACGAGTTAGGCAGAATTCTAAGCTGATCCCCAAGATTCCTGATCCACACCCCCACCCTGTGTACATGCTCTCTCTGTAATCCCCTCCCTGTGAGTGTCAGTGGGATTTGTACTTATGATGGCATAGCACTCCCATAATTATGCTATATTACATGGCAAAAGGAATTGTATAGATAGCATTAATAGTCTGTAGTTGAATTCAAGTTAAGCAAATGGAAGATTATCTACAATGGTGAGCCTAGTTATAAACAGATGATAGAGGGGGCCCACGGGGCTCTGACCTGAGGGCAATGTCTAAGAGCAAAAGGAGGTCCCCAGCTGACAGACATCAGGCAAGCAGGGACCTCAGTCCTACAACTGCAAGTAACTGAATTCTGATAACCACCTCAACGTGCTTGGGACAGAATCCTGAGCTCCAGGTAAGAATGTCAGTCTGTGGACACTTTGATTTCAGTGTGTGAAACACTCAGCAGAGAACCCAACTGTGCCAGACCCAGGTCTGATCCATGGGAACCATAAGATAATAAATGTGTGTTGTTTGAGGCCACAAAGTTTGCGGTAATTTGTTACACAGAAACTGAAAATGAATACACACATTTCCTACAAGATGCTATTTAGTTACTATGAAATACATATGTTTTACATATGAGCTTAACCATTTTGAGATGCTTATACATTTCACCTTTAAAATTTGGATTAATCACAATATAAGATCTATCACACAAACATATTTGGGGACTTGAAGTCACTCAAGCCGTGACTTCCGTTTTCCCGCCCTTGAGTCAGTTAACCTCTGACCTACCTCAAGGAAGCATAGATTGACATCACCTAGTCTAAGACTTCTGGAGAGGAAGTTTCCACCAAATTATCATTAGGAGGTCACTCCCTCTCCACTCTTCCCTGCTTTGGTAGCCATATTGTGCTGACTTCATATTTTCTCTGGGTAGCCCATTGGGTTAAATATTCCAAGAATTCTTGGAGGAGAGCTAAGCAGTCTTCTTTGCTCTTTAAGAAGAAAGCGGTTTAAAGGAAGCTGCTGCTTAGCAAATGCATTACTCTGCTACAGAACAGGCCTGTTTCCAAAGTACATTAACAATGCTAATGAGGAAACTAGCCCTGGAGTGCAGAGAGAAAAAAGGTGGGAGTCATTTCACCAGAGGAAGCAGCCTCTAGAGGTGGAAAAAGCCCTGGAGGTGGGTTGAGGTATGTGACACTCTTGGACTGACTGGCCTTGCAAACTCTCTGAGACTCAGTTTTCCTATCCATAAAATGGGAGCATGAGCCAGATGATCTCTGAATTCCCTAGCCAGTTTGCTATCAATCTTTCACCCAGTTACCTATCAATGGAGGGGAGAAGTGAAAGAGCTCAGTGGGAGAGGCAGAATGCTCAATGTTCATGTAAGGCCAGTAGCAATTGGATGTACACCCTGAAGACCAGTTCCCATGAGAAAGCAGACACAAGCTTGTCTTCTGTACCTTAGCAGCTTTCTGGCTCCCCACTTTGAAATTCCTTAAACTGAAAAACATTATCCCCTTGCTCCCTTCCTCTGGTTTTTTCTATTCTTATATTCATTATTTCCTTAAATATTCTCCACACTCCTTCCAAGTTGAACTGTTCACTCCTTTAAAAATATATCCTATACATGCCCTCCTGGGCTTGTTTCCTGAGGAGCTCATACCTGGATTGCTCTCTTTTCCATGCACCTGGCAAATCCTGGTCATCCCTTAAGGTCCAACTCAAACACTACCTTCTCCATAAAGCTTTCCCTGCTGGCTGTTTTCTCCACCCAGATACAGCTGATTTTTTCTTCTTTGGAAACTCCCTTAGGAGCTAGCCTTCTGTGAGCACAGATTTTCTATAATATATGTTATGGGTGCATTTTCTGTTCCTCGTGCTGAAAACATAGAGATGCAAACAATTGAACTGAGTGTTTCCTGAAGCCAGGCCTGAATTATATGAAGTATTATGAAGTAATATGAACTATTCATATTAGCTTGTTTGCCCAATGCCATCTTGTCTTCTTGTCATTCTTTTTCCTGTTACTGCAATGCAGCAAAAGTAAACATGTAGTTTCTGGTAGCATAAATACATTCTCAGGAGACCTACCTGAAGAATATTCATGGTTGTAAGATTCCAGAGAGCAGAAGCTATGAAATCAGCCATGAACCTTCACGGTATAAGCAGAATGAGGGGTCCTCAGAAAAAGAAAGACAAAATATAGCTTTCCTTTTTTAAAATTGTATTTTTAATGTTTTATTTATTCGAGAGGGGGAGAGAGAGAGATCACGAGCAGGGGGAAGGGTAGAGGGAGAAGCAGACTCCATGCTGAGCAGGCAGCTTGATGCTGGGCTTGATCCCAGGACCCTGGGATTATGACCTGAGCTGAAGGCAGAGGCTTAACCGACTGAGCCACCAGGTGCCCAAAATTTATAGCTTTCTTGACACAAGAAAAGTCATTTTAGGCCCCTGGCCATCTTGGGAAAGAATGTAAGAACAAACAGCTACTATCAGGCTGGGAGACAGTCTACTCATATCAGGGACATTAAATCCATGACAAAACTCCCAGGTCTGAGTCAACATACATATTTGCCCAGTGCTCTTCTTGGTATATCTTTGCAGGATCTAATGCCCTTGGCGCACTCAGACACCACACCAACCAGAGGCAGAGGATAGGTGATGCGGACCCTTGCTGGCCCTCGTGACCATGACCTGGACTGTCACTTTAAGATGCGTTTCCCCCCAATTTCATGCTGTATTCCTCACTGCTCAAGCCCCTTCATGAATGTGCATGCACCCTTAACTTAAAACTTGCCCAGTCTGTAGTTCAGGAAGACACTGTTTTGGGAAGATCTCCAGTGTTCTCCTTACATGTTGAAAGTAAAACCCTTCCTTTTCCCAGTCTTTGGCTTGGTTGTGTCTTTTGGCCAAGAGGCCAACCAAGTAGAGGGGTCTTAGAGGAGCCCAAACGTTGTCCAAAGAAACAAAGGCTTAGAGACGCACACATTCAATTAGAGACTCCAAGTCCTCTCTCTTGATTCATGCTTCAGGGGGTTGTTTCCCTGTGTTCTCCCATACATGACACTGCATCAGGGCCCAGCCCTACGGCCCATCAGGGCTGCTCCAACCCCTGAGGATAAGGTATCTCCTGAATGAAGGAGACACTGGTTTGTTCCTTCACAGGTGTCCCTCCCAGCTGGTGCCTCCAGACTTTGTGGAATCTCAGTGACATGTTATTCTTTCTCAGGCCATGGCTCATTGGCAGTGCTTTTCCATTTATCATTTCCAGGATGAATACTGTTGTAACTTCTCTGTTTTTTTTTTTTTTAAACTTGGAGCTGGAATTTAGAAAAAAAGTTGTGAAGAATAGCTATAAGTAGTTAAGGAGAAATTGCAAAGACTGTCAAATGGAAGGTCTAAAAAGGTAAGAACATGAGGAAGAAAATGGAAGGAGCTAGAAGAAAAGTGGAGAACGTGGTCAATGCTACTCAAAGTTACATAAGCCAGAAGCTCTACTAAGTCCTTCTCCACAGTGCCTTACTTCATTGTCAAGACAAATAAGCAAAATGAAACAATGTGTCCAAGATCCCATAGTTAAGAAGTGATGGAAACCAGCTTTGGATCAAAGACTGTTTGACTCCAGAACCTGTGCTCTTCACACCCCCTTTGCTGGAGAAATGGTGCCCAGTACACAGAAAGGCTGAACATGGATCAAGTAAGGGGCTGGTTGGAGGATAGAGGGAGAATGACAAGTCTACCTCCTGGTTCTTAGAGTTCAAACAGCAGAGCTGAACCAGCAGGCATGCTGTGGTATCCTCTAATGTCCAGCTTCTGTGTTGGACACCTGGAGAAAGACAACCTGTGGTCTTTAGAAAACACAGTTTAGCAGATAAGCTTCTCTGTTTCCACTTGCTTTGGCAAGTATCTAAGTTGGCATATTGGTCCAGAAGTGTTGTTTCAAAGGGCTCTCCTTTTCCTTCCCCACTAAATGGGACATTTCCACTTCTGAAAATCTGGAACAGCCCATCCACCCTAAGTGGGCCCTTGAGGTCAGTGTTCTCAGACTAGGTGGTACGGGGAAACGTCTGAGCAGGAAATTAGGATCGGAGTCAGCACTGGGTCCCCACCACTCGGTTTCTGATGTTTTCACAATGTACTTGCCACCACCAATCCCAGCACTTCTTAGCCACCTAAAGTTTAATTTTGACTTGCAGGAGTCAGAAGACTAAGAAGAAAGGAAAAGAAAAGGTAGTTTGTTTATGGATTGATTCATTGAACAACGCTGCTTCGCTGTGGGGGGAAATACAGATGAAGTTTATGCGTAGTCTCAGCTTTTGGGTTTGCTGGTGGTGCTGAAATCAGTAAGACAGGTTTCAGGCACTGAAATCAACAGGATGAAATGTCTAAATACAGTGCAGGAAGTAGGCGCCAACTGTTGTCAGGAAGAACAGAGCGTGCTGAAGGAGAGGCGAATGGCATAATTGAAAGAACACAGAGGAGGACTCAGAGTCACCTCCCCTCCCAGAGCAAGGAACTTGGGCACCAGAATTGGGGCCATCGGGGGTGGTGTTCCTGGAGCCTCAGACAGTTGCCCGAGAACTGTCTTCTGTGCATGAAGCAGAAGCGAATGACCACGAGGTGGTATCCAGAGACAAAGCCAAAGCCAGAAAAAGCAAGCAGTTGTAAAGAGGGTTGCCCAGCAAGGAGTCACCATGGTGACAGGCCAGGGGTGATGTCCCCTTCTTGGTGGACCCCTGGCTCAGTGTCATAGGCCGGCTCTGGAGCCAGACCTGCTGGCTTTGAGTCCTGGCCTCACGCTTTATTCTCTGAGTGACGGAGAGTTGCGACAGTTCCATGACCTTCCTGTTTTACGACTGCTCATTTTTAAGTGTCAGTGATTATTATGGTCCTCCTCTCCCCACGAGGAGTTGATTCTATGATGAACTGAATTAACATAGGTAACAGACTAAGAGTGGTTCCTGTCACGTGGTAAGTGATTAAAAAAATAAATGTTAGTTATGATTAGGTTAAGGCCACATCTCTATATACAGTTTGAAGTATCAAGTAAAGCTGGAGGATAATTTTCAGATCCGTTCTTCACTGAGATCTTTGTCACGAGGCACTGCCTGCCTTCACCCCTTCTAGACAGACAGCCGAAGGGAAGAAAAGAGGGGAAACAAAGCAAAAAGGAATAAGGGACTAAAAACACCTTTGCATAACCCTTCTTCTGAGAATTTCCTTGGGGGTCTGATTGTAGAGAAGGGCGCAGGAAGCTTGCTTGAGGAACAGGGACCATGCAGGTCGACCATCTTGTTTTTTGAAATTCATGGGCTCTGTCAGTGCACTTCTGCTGCCACGATCCAGGTTCCCTGAGTTCCTTATGAAGAATAAAAATTCTTTTCTGTCCTCTCCATCCCAGACTCCAAATGCTCCTTTTTTCCCCCACCTTCATGAAAGCAAAACTCCTAGGCTACCTCCTTTGCAACCCCAGCAATGCGAGGGAGCTTTTGTTCCCACTGCTGGCAGCTTTCTCCTTCGCTTGTCCCCTTGCCTGTGCGCAGGTCCCAGAGCTGCTCTGCTGTTAGAGATTGTGTGGAGCTGGTGGATTCAAGCCACAGGGCTTCTTTCACGAGCCAAGTGCAGAGAAAGGAGCCTTTCATGGCTCCAGCCTCGCGGTCAGGTACTCCCTGTTGGGCTCCTCACAAAGCGGGGGACCTCCAGCTCTTCCCTGGAGTCTGTGCTTGCTTCCTTGTGGGTAGGGGGGAGGAGATGGCAACCCAGGGCAGCTCCCTCTGCAGCCCCTGCCGGGCTGGTTTGGTGCTCAACCCCAGGGAAGTCACTGGTCTGACCCCATTCTCCCTAAAGCCAGTCTGAGTTCTTTATGAGTGAGCATGAAAAATGCTTCAGTCATAGCACCAGATGGTATCCAAACCAATTTGGATCATCAGCTGAGGCCTACTCATTTCCAAGGACTTGATCAGTGTTATTTCCCTTACTATACCCATCTAGCCCTAAGAGATGGTCTTGCTGGGATGATTTTGATGAGAAATAATATTTTCCCCTACACAGGCCCACTGCATTACTTCTCTTCATCTTATGAATGAATTCATCCAACAAGGTTTCATTGAGTGCCTGCTGTATACAGTAGACATTTTAGGGTATACCGAAGGGAAATCCATTTCTGCCCAACAAATATCTGTTGAAAATGTATGATGTATGTCCCAAGCACTATACAGGTCAGGGGCATGTAAAATCACTAAGTGAGGTCCTTGTTTTTAAAGAGCTCATAGTCGAAGAGAGATGAGCAGTCTGGTTACATAGTAAGTTGTCGATGTGAAAGAAGGTGTCTCACCGAGTGACACCCAGTCTCACCCTCTCTCCTTGTTGCTACTGGAACCATAAACAAAATTTCGCTTGGTATGCTGTCCTCTTGCAGATCTGGTAGGGGTAGGGGAGAGGTTGCAAAGCATCAGAGTGAAACGTGAAGAGGGTCTAAACAACTAGAGAAAAAACATGAGTCAGTGGGTCAATGGGTGTGGCCTGACAGCTGGTGTATGTGAGTCGGGAAAGTGCCCAATAATTGCATCAACACCTGGGAAAGTGGGTGGATGAGGAGGTAGGTTAATACAAGTCACCTTCTGCACCCACACTGCTGATATGGGAAGAGTTCTAGAAGTACCCAACAAATATCCATGTGCTCGCCCACATCTCCTAGCTTCTCTAGGAGCAGGGAGGTGGCCAGGGCTGGGGTTGTGTCCAATGCGACACAGGTAGAGGGGATGTAAGGCACTTACTTCTGGGCCTGGCATCCCTGCCTCCCTCAACTCTCTCTTGTCCTTCAATGATTTGGAAGCCACATGTCCAGACAGCGTGGCTGCAAGATGGAGGAGAGGGGTCTGATGGTCACTGAACTTGAAACCTTCATGCTGAGCTGCTGGAAGTTTGATGTTTGTGGATTTATCACAGCCAGGTCCGGCTTACCTGAATACATTTATTTTTGTGTTTATTCTATATTGTTTCTCCTACTAGGCAGTAAGCCCACTAGGTTTGTTTACCCATATATTCCCAATGATTGCCTCATCCCCAGTCGGTGCTCCAAGATATTTGCTGAATGAATAAATGAATAATTCCACCAGTTACGGAGATCAAGTTGGTATGACATTTTCACCTTCATTTTCCACTCTTTGAGAGTATAGGGTTCTTTGGACTCCTCACTCTTCAAAGTTGTCTTGACCTCAGTTTTTCCCAAAGTGAACTGAATGTTTGAGACAAGGTTGGGAAAAGAGTGAAAGGTGTTGGAGTAATTATCCCCTTCTCTTCATCCTCATGGTGATCATCCCGGGGTCCATGCTCCCCTGGAGATATCCTTGTTGATGAACCCAACAAGTCAACCAAAAGTTTCCAGCAGAGCCCACTGTGGTGGTGCCTCTGCCCATTTAAAGACTGCAAGTTCACTCATCCCCAGAGAAATGTAAATTAAAGCCACAGTGAGCTACCACCTCTCACCTGTCAGTCTGGCCAGTATCAAAAGGACAGGAAATAACAAGTATTTATGAGGATATAGAGAAATAGGAACATTTGTGACTTGGTGG